>WYDI02016495.1:3815-17693 GCA_009867235.2 Psittacus erithacus
CTTCCTTCTAGTTTGGGTGCAACACTCCTGAGCTTGTAGCAGGTGATCCTTGAATATCAACCAACAGTCTTGGCATCTCCCTTGCCCTCTAAGGCTATACCACAAGGAACCTTTTTTCTAAAGAGCCTGCAACCTTCCATTCCAACACTCCAGTCATAGGAGTCATCCCACTGTGTTTCTGTGATGCCTATTATATCATACCCCCATAAACATGCACACATTTCTAATGCCTCTTGTTTGTTCCCCATGCTACGGGCATCTGTACGGAGGCATCTGACCCAAGCTCCAAGTGAAGTCGGCTCATTTGCTGGAGCAGCTCGAATATCTCTACATTGCTCCAAGCATTTATTATAGGAGCTGGCAACTGACTGCATGTGTTAGGATGGAATGATGCTGCCGTCCCTCAGCACATCTAGTTTAATGCATCCTTGACCAGTCTGGCAAGCCTCCTTCCCAGACTGCTCTCTCCCTTCTTTGTCAGACCAGCTCCACCAGCCTCCAGTACACCTTGCCTACTAAACTGTGTCCCATGTTCAAGATACCCATACCCCTGGCTATGGCCCCACCCTTCTAACAATTTATTAACCTGGCCAATCCTCCTAGCCTGTTTTAGGTCCTGTCCTGTATCCTGGAGAACTGATGAAAAGCCTATCTGAACTCCAGAGCCCCTAATCACTTCTCCCAGGGCTCTGTAGTCTTTATGTTCTCCAGGCTACTGCTATCTATATCACTAGCACCCACATAGGTCACTAGAAGTGGGTAATAGTCAGTGGGACTTACCAGAGCAGGCAGCCTCTCTGCATCAGCCATCTCTGCAGCATCCCTGATCCGTGCCCCTGGTAGGCAACACACCTCCCTTGAGATTGGGTCAGGCCAATAGATGGGTGCCTCTGTTCCTTTCAAAGTAGAGTCCCCTACTGCTATGATCCGATGCTTTTTCCTGGCAGCACCAGTAGAGATCTTCTTTAGCAGTGCATCAGATGGTTGTTTCTGGTGGGAGGGTGTCTCCTTATTAGCTCCCAGTAGGACAGCAAAGCAATTCTGGGTGGGGACATCAGATTTAGGAGGAAGCCCTTTACTTTTAATTGTTCTCTTCCTCCTTTTTTTGTTGGGTTTTTTTCTTTGTTGCTCCCAGCTTCCTGGGTTAACGGCCTCCTTCTTCCCTCCATGAGCTACAATGGACGCCTGAGGCCCCTGCACAGTCTGGGCCTGGAGCAAGCAGCGCTGCTTCCTCTCAGCTTCCCTGACACCTTTCAGCCCATTGACAGCGTCCCGCAGCTCAACCCCTGCTGCAGGAGGGCCTCCACCAGGGAGCACCGAGCGCAGCCCTGCCCATGGCGCACCCTCCCCTCACAAGGCCAGCGCAGGCACTCTCTGCACTCCGAGCTCTGCGCTGCAGCCTCCCCTCTCATCGGCTCTGTCTCAGTGCCTACGCTGCCACCGTCGGGGCAGCCAGAGCAGAGCTCCCAGACCGGGCCCCGGTTATACAGCGAGTACTCACCATATCGCTCACCTGCCCCCATGAACTGCTTCAACTCTCCCTGGTCTCCGCGCTTCCTGGAGCAGTTTTTACCCAGTCAGGGCCGGTGCCGCTCCTCCTGGCTCCGCCCCTGTGAGTCCGCTGCTCGCGTCAGCTGAGCTGCCGGCTCCTGGGCGAGCCCTGTCGAGGCCTTGAGGCTCCATCGGTGGCTGTCGCTGCTCTGAGCTGAGGCTCCTGGACGCTGAGCTTCCCCCACTCAGGTGTTGAAGGCGCCCTCTCTCTAGCTGCTCACCTCGGCAACTGACCGAAATTTTTAGCTATCTGTCTGACTTGTACCTTTACATCTTTAAAGATACCCGTTGTCGCTGTAAAACATCATTTGATGCACCTTTAGGGGTAGGAAGGACAGCTTTTCAGTGGTTGGACCTTTTGTATTTGATAAATATGTGGTTATACAGTGTTTATAAAACTACTCCCCAAAACGTGACTCATTTAAAAGTCACCATCAGTGGCTAACAGGTTTGGTTTATATTTTGTATTTTGTCTCCTTTGACTTTTAGGTTTTGTGACATTCACCAATATCCCAAGGTTGCTTAGTACTCTGTGTTTCGATCTGCCAATTCAGGTTTGTTTCAGTCTGGGTTACTAAAACTGCCATCATAAAATTATTTCTATAAAGGCTGTAAAGAATAAGGAAATGAAACTATAGCTAGCAAATAAACCAACTCAAAAATCTAACTTCTGACGAAACCAACAAAACAAAATCAGTAAAACCTATTTTTTCAAAATACTATTTTTTATAAAAATATTTTTATATTATTTTTAATTATTTTTCAGTAAACAAATCTACATTTCTTTCAAAAATCACAACCCAGAAAGTAGAAAGAGAAGAAATAGTATACCACATGCACGAAATGCACAATATATAATGAATTTGGATGTAAAATGGAATCACAAGGCGATACAAGATGTGAAATATGCCGGAACTATTTAAAAAATGAGCCTAATGAGATCCAAGATTGAGGAGGAAGAAACCGTCACTATCAACTTCTTATTCTGCTATAAGAAGGAAGGTTTTGGGTGGTGGTGACTTATTGTTATATGCCCCAGACAAATCCATCAGCATAAGGACTACTGAAGAGAGTTGAGGATGTGCATAAGACTGAAGAAAAGAGACAGAAACTAGAAAGTCACATATTACAGCTGTACTGTATAGGGATAAAATTGACAGATATAACTGTGACTTAGATCGAGTTCATTGAGACCACTCATGTTCAAACATCTTGCTGTGGATGATTCCCATAGGACATGCCACAGTGTACTTGTCCGTCACTACCTCTTCCAAAGATGACACAAATTGAAGATTGCTGCAGTCTCCAGGTTACAGAAAGCTTGTGCTTGGAAAACACATCACCCCTCGTAGGCCAAGAGCAGAATTTCCACATGTGCTTACCCGTGGCTCATGACGTCACCATCCAGCATGTCAGCAGCGCACAGAAACATGCACAAGCAAACGCAATGAGATAGCTGATCAACATGCCACAGCTTGCAGCAGGGAAAACCTAAAAGCTTCCTACATCTTGATGAGGATGAGCTGGCTTTTTTCCAGTGATTGTCCACCTCCTCTATGAATTTCAAGTTTTGAATTCTTTCTAACACAGGTGTTGCATGCATGATCTGTTAAAAAGAAGTAACTTTATCTAAATAAATGGAAAACATTTGTGAAGAATGTACACAAAATGTAAAAATCCAGAAGTTACAGCCCCATTCCAGTGTCTCAGACAATTTAAACATTCTCCCTGCCAAAGAGAAAAGAACAAAACTAAATCACTAAGTGAGTCTGAGTGGTTTTTTGCTTTTCTTCCTTCACGCTTTTCCTGGAGAAGCTACATTTCTTGGCCTCACTGATGTGCTTTGGGACTCTGTGCACATATACCCTCAGCACTTTCAAGTCTCATTCCTAGGGTCAGAGTAACTATTTTCTGTTATGGACAGTCAGCACTGCAAAGGCGGAAGTAATTTCTCAGATAACCTGTGCAGATCCCATGGAGAGCTGTGACTATCACGACTAAGACCTTGAATTTGATTTTGTATTCTTTGGAGAGCCAGTCCAGAGAGTAGAGCATAGGGGTCATATGCTCTCAGTTGCTAGAGGACATTTTCCTTAGTCAAGGGATTTTACTGAACCTAGTCGTAAACTTTCTTTTGAGAGAAATAGATTTCTAAATGTCCTCTGGTATAGCCAATAACTAGTTTGTGTACTTTTTCTCACAGGCTCTGAAGTATTACATGATAACATGGCAGAAAAAAAAATGATCCTGAAAGTATGCAGATAGAAGGCGAATTGTGTAATCAAGCAAGACTATACACAGGGAAGGAAAGGAAGTTTATATTGTGGACTAATGAGCAGAACTACAGATGTCTCTGTACTGAGATGAGGACCAATAAAATCTCGTGCATGTACATAGGATTGATTTTAAGTATATAGAAGTTATATTAAAATGTGGAATTTTTTAAGTAATTAACAAATAGACATATTGTGCAAAATCAAGGTCCAAATTACTTTGTAAAAAGCCCCTCTCCAGCTTTCTTGTAGCCCCTTTAGGCACTGGAGCTGCTCTAAGGTCTCCCCTTAAGAAGCCTTCTCTTCTCTAGGCTGAACCAGCCCAGCTCTCGCAGCCTGGCTCCAGAGCAGAGCTGCTCCAGCCCTTGCAGCATCTCTGTGGCCTCCTCTGGCCTCACTTTAACAGCTCCATGTCCCTCTTCTGCTGTTGCCCCAGAACTGGTGCAGGACTGCAGAGGAGGTCTCCCCAAAGCATAGCAGAGGGAGAGAGTCCCCCCCTGCCCCAATCTGCTGTTCACACTCTGGGGGTGCAGCCCAGGATGAATATGCTTGGCTTTCAGGGCTGCACACAGCCGGGTCATGGTGAGCTTCTCGTGAGCCAACATCACCAAGACCTCCTCAGGGCTGCTGTCAATCCATTCTTTGCAGAGCCTATATTTGTGTTTGAGATTGCCCCAAACCAGGTGCAGGACCTTGAACTTGGCCTTGTTGAACTTTATGAGGTTTGTGCTGGCCCAGCTCTCGAGCCTGTTCACGTTCCTCTGAATCCCTCCCCTTCCCTTCAGCGTGTTGACTGCACCACACAGCTTGGTGTCATCAGCGAACTTGCTGAGGGTGCTCGAACTCACTGTCCATGCCACTGGCAAAGATGTTATACAGCACTGGATCCAACACTGACCCCTGAAGAATGCCACTCATTACTGATACACATACAGTGATTACAGGAAATACTTTGCAGTTTGACATTTCTGTAATTCAAACATAAAATAGTCTACTTCAGGCACAATAGCATACAGGAAGAAGTGTGATCAAGGTTGCCGAGCAAACTAGTCTGCAACAGCAAATACCAATAGAGAATTTTGACACAAGCCTGTATTACCTTATAACATATTATCTTTTCTTATGGTTCCAAGGTCAATGTCTCTTTCTCAAATAACATTTCGGACCTGTAATTGTTCATCTACATGCCAGCAATTATGGGCAAATTGATCAGCCAGTAATTAATGCTATGCTATTACACTTTTTAATTTGTAGATTATGCAGCTGCAAGCGTTCACACATTTTTAATTTGTATATTATACAGCCACAAATGTTTACAATGCCCTTTTTAATCTCCTTACACTACCAGTGCCA
This sequence comes from Psittacus erithacus, assembly GCA_009867235.2. NCBI lineage: Eukaryota > Metazoa > Chordata > Aves > Psittaciformes > Psittacidae > Psittacus > Psittacus erithacus. The sequence continues at coordinate 8,993 of WYDI02016495.1, forward strand.
TTATTCACTATAGATTAATGACACACCGAACGCTGAGGTTTATTTCATTTACCACTCTTACCAAGAGAGCTGTTAACATTACTGTGCTCTATTACTTAATGTCTTACTGCAGCTGCTAGTGAGCATTGGTTACCCTTTAAAATATTACCAGTCAGTTATTTTCTCTCTTTCTCTTTTCCTTTTCTTTCTTTCTTTTTTTCCTTTTTTCCTCTCCAACACTCCTGCTACTGACAATATGACTCTGTGGTAATATTACACTTTATTTCCAAATTTATTTCAAGAGTTTTGTTCCAAGGTGTTTCAATCTTTTGCTCCAAACAATGGTACCTCCCAGCCCTGTACATTTTGCAGTCCCCAACCTGTTCTTCTTTATACACTTACTCTGTGTGACTTCACTATTGTTCTTCGTATTGTATCATAAACTGGGCAGCTAGCCCACAGCCTTACTTTAGGGAAACATCCCTGTTCAGGACAACATTTCAGCACATATTTAACTTAAAGCATATGCTCCAATTTATACAGAACCTCTTGCTTACATTGTTTGCCTGACTAGGACAATGTGAGATAAATCTTTCTTGCCACAGCCTTTATCCAGAGTTTAGCAAAGCCAAAATGAGTTTTGTCCTCATCTATTAGACCTAGAGAATTTAGGAAGGTTGCCTAATTTATTGTTAATATGGCAGTGCTGTTGCTTCCTCTTGAAAATTGTTTGTGATGTACAATTAAAGTCTTGGAATCTTAAACCATTAGAAATCATAGAGACCTATTTTACCTCCGAGGCTCTCATTTCATAGCACAAGCAAATACTTTTATATATACATAGATACTTAGACATTTTTATATCTATACTCACCAAACATTGAATTCAGTGTTGCTGCACCATTATTTGCACTTTAGGAGAAATTTTCTGGTTTCCTCCAAACTACAACAAGTTGTGTTATTTCCATGTTCTTCTAGATGGAAACAATTTCAAATCAGGGTAAAACAGAATTCAAGTGATACCTGGTTCCTGTGCAAATTAGAGTTAAACTGCTTCCATTAAAAGTCTCATCTTTATATCCTTGGTAAAGTTCTCAGACAGTGCTGAAATGAAAAGAGGCCTGTTGCAATCAGTGGCCAGCCAGAATCACAAGCTGTCTTCAGATATCTTTGAACAGGGACTTCATTAGAAACATCCTGTAAAGATTTTCTTATTTCTTTCTTTTTTATCTTTTCTAACGAAAAATCCAAACACCTTGTCTGAAAACTGAATTATCTATCACTTTTTCAAGCGCCCATCCTGAAAGATGAAATATAGCTGAAGAACTTGCCTCTGGAAGGATGATACGGCACCTGATGAGCAACTCCCCTAGAAATCAGAGTGAATTCTCAGAAGTAAGATGCTGATTGTGAAGTCCACTTGATGTGTTCCTTCAACTGTTTCCTTCAAAACTATTTTTTTCCCCAGAAAGCAGTTTCCTTTAACCTGTAAGCAGGGAGAAAAAAAAAAAAATCCTCTTTTTTTTTTCTGTTGAAAAACAGTTATAAAGGAAAAAAAAAATCACCCAGTCCTAATCAATGGCATTACAGTGACTTACACCAGTTGAAGATTAATACTTATTACCACACTCACATGGGCATTGCAAGGATTAATGTCTGCAACGTTTCACTGGAAAGCTAAAATGATCACACAATTATCTCTCACAAATGTTAAACACTGGCACCTGAGATAACTCATGTGTTACATATTATCCTAAGCTGAAAAGATTTCTGGAGGGTCTCAAATATCACTGTGATAATTATAAAGTCTTCAAAGGGGTCTTGCTAATAAGCAGCTGTACAAAAATGTAAGCATTTGTATATAATATTTCTTAATCTTAAAATCTAAATAATCTCATGGGGGAAAATTAATTAGTTTTTTTAATTATTATTTAAATTATTTATCCTTCCAATTGTTCTTTTTTTTTATTCTTGGACAACAGAAAGCTTCTACAAGCAGACTGAAGTATGTTCTCCTTTCCTGAAATATTTGCTATGGTGTTTCCTAAGCTTTCTGTTGGTGAGCAGCTCTTGAGTGGGATCGTAATTTTCTTCAATGTAACTGAGGTCCTGGTCCCTTGATTGAAGAAAGCTGATAGATTTGTTCACAAAATATAATAACTGATACGAAGAGACCTGGTTTTTAATTTCTTCCGGAAGTACTATATTTCTACATTTCTTCTCCTGGAAAATATCTGTGATACTTCAGATAGAAGAATGTTCTAAGAAAAAAAGATTAGCCCACTGCAGGAAAACTCATTGACATCATCAGCAGAAAGAACGCCTTCAAGATATGGAAAGCACGGTTTTACTTCTTGCCAGCTTCCCCTTTCTGTGCTGTTTTGAAGTGGTTTAGCAGTATAACAATCCTAAACACCTGTTTAATGTTCCCTGTTTTTGCTAACAGGGTATTATGCTCCATCCCAAAACACAAGGCTTCTAGCACATGAATTTGCAGTTACCACTGTGTGCCTATTCTCTTTTTTTTTCAATCTTTATTTTAATTAGGACAGAGAGGTGGGCCCATGCAACCTAATGAGGTTCAACAAGGCCAAGTATAGGGTCTGGGTTGGGGCAATCTCCACTATAGGTTCAGGGATGAAGAGACTGGGAATACCAAGAGGACCTGGTAGTGGTGGATGAGAGATTGGACATGATCTGACAATATGTGCTTGCATCCCAGAAGGACAATCATATCTTGGGCTGTATCAAAAGGAGTGTGACCAGCAGGTCAAAGGAGATGGTTCTGCCCCTCTACTCTGGGCAACCTGATATAGTTGAAGGTGTCCCTGCTCATTGCAGGGGGGCTTGGACTAGATGACCTTTGAAAGTGCCTTCCAACCCAAAGCATTCTATGATTCTATGATTTGTTTTTTAGTGTCTCTGACCCTGATCCACCACATTTCATATAAAATGACTGATTTCTATTGATCCTTCACTAAAGATACTCTCTTGGATTTCTCTTTTCCACACATAAATAGCTGTTGTCTTCCTAGAAAGAGAGTTTTGGAAATGCTCAGGCCTATTATTCTGGGGACACCATTTAGGTAACTATAAAGATAATATTCCTTTTCTTCACCCATGTGGTATTTGTATTTTTTTTCCAAATAACTTCTAGGGAGGAAACAAAATCTATGGAATTTCCATAAGCCCCGCAAATTAGTTTCTTCTCTTTCCCATACCCCACATCTCATTCACTACTGAGATTAAGGAGTTTATAAAATACAACTTGTTACAGCCATGAGGGATTACTACTATATATTATCACTCACAGCTCATTAACCCCGAAGCCCTGCTAACTAAGAAAATCCTGTCTAATGAGGTTTCCTTCACTGCACTAAAGAACAAAAGGTCTCAAAGTTTTGCCTACAACCAATCTCCCTCACATTATTTTCCCGTAATTAAAATGGAACTTTAAGACCATTAAAATACAAATCTGAATTTCTTCTACTCAAGAAAATCCATGTCCACTCTTTTTCCATGCTTACAGAGGATCATCAAGCTGTCAAATAGAAGGGGAATGCATTTCCAGTAGTTTCTGTCTTTTCTAAAGTGTACAAAATCCCACTTTGAATTAAGTCTATGACTTCTGGGCATATTAAACCTAATTCAGTTTCAGTGTAAGCAGCTCTGCCTTTCATTGACATTAATGGCAGTCAGGCTCGTTTTCTCCTGGGTTAAATTAGGATTCTTTGTCAAGAATTTCAAAAGCAACTGGACAACTTGTCAGATGTCCCAGTGATAAGTGTGATGGAAGAGTCCAAATTAGATTGGCTTGACAGGAGAAGAAAAATAAATCTATTTACGATTATTTACATTATAGCTGTACATAGCAGATCCAAAAGGAATTGAGGAACATTGTCTGAGATTTCTGCACAAAAGCAGTATTACAAAATAAATCATAAGGGCCTTAAATGTCCCAGATTCCAGTGTTGCATGAGCACATGAAAATTTCTCTTCCTTGGGTTTGTTTTTTTTAAAAGAAAGGATTAACCATCAAATCCTCAATGATACTTAGGTTTCCAGTTTCTGTCATTCAATGAACAACTTTTATGATATAAGGCCAGATTATGACTCTCATGTATTCATGTGGTAAGTAAAAACCCCACAATAATAGTTCAGAAGAAAAAGTAACTGACAGTCTTACAAACAAGAACGTGTTTCAGGGTAGAGGTACAATTCCTTTCAGATACCAATTTTTTATTTTTTTTTTTTTTTTCAGAATTCTCTTAACTTTTCACTTTGGCAGTACCAGTGCCCATAATTTTAAATTTAAAATGCCAGGCTAAGTTGTTTCATGCAGAAACCCATTTTAGTTACCCAGTTTGTACCTGTCATCATGCATTTAAAATCAGGTTCCAAATGAAAAGAAGTGCAGTTATTTCACTGAACCCTACATGTCCCGATAGTTATTTGCTACTTAATAAATTACTGTAGTGGGTAGATTTAGATTAGACATTAGGAAGAAATTCTTCCCTGTGAGGGTGGTGAGGTGCTGACACAGGGTGTCCAGAGAAGCCGTGGCTGCCTATCCTTGGCAATGCTCAAGGCAAGGTTGGACAGGGCTTGGAGCAACCTGCTGTAGTGGAAGATGTGGCAGGGGGCTGGAACTGAATGATCTTTAAGGTCATAATTCTATGATTTGAGCACTCCATCCATTTCTATATAATATCAAAGAGTAGTGGAAAAAAACGTAAAAAGAAAGGTTGTTGAGATGGCTTCAAGTGTGTGTTTGACCTGCTGCATGTGATATCCCTGTCACCTCTGTGCTCCTTCAGACATGTCACTGTGGGACTTTAAGATGGTCTGTGTGCTTGGTGGCTGCTAGAAGACTTATTCCTTAGACAGGGAGCATGCAAATGATTTTGTAATTGTCCACCTTGTGAGCTGTTTCTGACTCAATGACAATGTTTACTTACAGGTTAGAAAGTCCTTCACAATAAAAATGAAGTGAGGTTCTTGGTACTTCATTGTCAGTGATCGCAGGTCTGTCAGTAGCTAAAAGAAAGGCATGTCAAGCCCCAGGAAGAAAAGAGAGAATGCTTATCCTAGTAACACCTGTACAAGGTAAGTGTTAATACTCAAAATAAGATTAAATAGCCTGTGTTATGGTGGGTCTGATAACTACAGATCCCCCTGACATCTGGGGTTCATTGTGGCCCCTGCAAGTGATCGAGCTAACAACATTTCTCTTCATTATTGTTCTAAATTATTTCATCTGCATGTCTGAAAGTGACTTTGTATTTGCCTCCTATGCCAGGGGGCCCCATTGCCACCTTGGCTGCTGATAATGTTCTCTACAGAAGCCAGACTTTAATTTTAGTTTCTTTCAGAGATAAATGCTAGGCAGCTAAAAAATATGATGAATCATAGGCCCACAGAAGAGCTTTCCTCAGACAGGAATGCTGAAACAAAACAGCAAGTTCTTTGACGTACCAAATGTACTTTCTTTGCAAAGGACATCCATAATGACTCAGATCAGTACAATTGTCTGCCTCACTAGTTAAAATGGGATCTCTGAAGTCTTCATTTCTATTTTTCTCTGTTCTAGTAATTTTGGTTGAATCATGTAATTGTTCTGTTTTTCTTTTCCATCCTTTCTCTCATGTGTTTGTTTCTTTGAAGTGTTTTCAGCAAAAATTGTCTTAAAATTAGATTAATAGAAGAGATGCTTAGTGGATTAGGCAACTGTAATGATAAATAATAACTAAAATTGGCTTTCTCCTTTCTTTTTTCTTTCTTTCTGTGATGAATTATGTTCATGCCTCTAAAATGGGCTTTCATGGAGTGGATTAAGTGACAATGCTAAGTGAGCACTAGATGGAAGTTTTGCACAGTCCAAGTCTGATACTACAGTGGCTCACTATAGTTTGGTCAATCTACTTGTAGCACTTTGGTGTTTCTTTTGTTTCTCTGGGGTTTTTGTTTTGTTTTCAACTAGAGTATAACATATCCTTTTTCTCCCATGCTAAAGATTCCATTCAACTGCCTGATGATTCCTACAGGTTTTACCTCTCTCAGAGCAGTTATGTTTGGCTTTTAACTTCTTAGCTTCTAAAAATAAAATAAATAAATCGAACTTTCAAATCTGACATTGCCAGACAGCTTCGATGAAAGGGAAAACTGAAACACACAAAACTTTTAACAAGCCTGTAGATTTTTGTTCTGCATCTACTATCAAATCTTAGAACAAGGTAGTCATTCAGCTGAATCCAATGTGAGGTGGGGGGACTGTCCTCAAGTACATGCACATGGCTGTGACACCCTCAGATCCCATGGGCTTATATGGATGATGAGACTAAGCAACTTGCATGAAATAGGATGGATTTTTCAGGCACTTGAGACATAATTTTGAGCATTTCCAAAAATGGTATGCAGCAGACTGACCAGGTGAGCTAAATAGAAGCATCCATGCACTTGAGACCTATAATAAGCCTTCCTCTATTCAAACTAGATTACATGTACATTGCACCAGGTTTTACCACAACTTCTCTTTGGCCTTCAACAAGTACTCAAGAGCCCTGCAGATTACATTCTCCTCTGCCATCCTGATTGCTAGAAGCATTCATCCAGAACTAAGTCACTACAGTAAACAGAGCAGGGAGAGAATTTTCAACAAATCACTTTCTCATCAGAAAAAGGTGATTCATCGAAATTGAAACCTTTCACAGGAAAGGGCTGGTTGCATTGATATTTGTGGTGGCAAAATGAGAACTTGTGGACCTCTTGAAATGTTTTTCTTTGAGGCTTCTGCAGCAAATAACATTTTACATTTCAAAAAGTATTTGAGCAAATGCTAATGCAAGTTTACCCTACCAAAGACAATTTAATAATACAAATTAAATATTTTAATTGATTTTGAAGAAGGAAATTTTTTTCACATTTCAAATTTATATCTATTTTTTTAAGATCTTTATGCCATTTCAAGTTAAACCAGGATATTTTTGATAAAATGGTGAATCAAGTTCCCATACACATAGACAGGATAACAGAGAGCTAAAGAAGGTTCTGATTTTTTTTTTTTTTTTTAATGAGGGACAATTGAAATTAACTAGTAGACAGTTTTCACCAGTACTATGTTTGTACCCATGTTTTAGAATACAAACATTCCTTTCATTTTTATTTCTGATATCCTGAAAAAAAAAGAAAAATTGATATGAATATAATCTTGATAAAGAATGAGTGAGTTTTAATACAAAGGAAAAGTCATATCTCCACATGCTGTTAATCCAATGAAATGCCAAGATAAAATGTTATAGCATCATAACATATGTCTACTGATCTGTCATGCAGTGAACATAGGACAGTTGCTTGTTTAATTTTTGTTTCTTTGAGCTACTGAAGCCTGAATTTTTCAATAAACTTTTCAAATGCAGTTCTGAAGAGGGCAGTGCCAAAAATATGTCATAAACACAAACAGGATTTGAAAAACCATGGTGTCTTAAGATGCAGAATGGACTTAGGAGGGCCAAAATATCTCTCCTAATAAATATTTTCCTCATAAATTCATGGGTGTAGCATGAAACTGCATTGTCTAAACCAAAGATAGCTTTTTCACTTACCTGGTGAGGCAGGGGGGTGAGCCCTGAGCCGGGGGTCTCTTTTCTGGAGCCAAGCGCCCGGCTTATGCCAGGCACGACCTGTTCTGGGGACAGCGGCAGGTGGGGAGTTTGACTGGGGCAGTGCGCCTGTCAAAGCATAATGCAGATGTCCTAAGGCGAGCTCAGGGAGGACGGAAACCTCCAATGGAGCCGAAGGGCAAAAGCCCGTTTGATCTTGATTTTCAGTACAAATACAGGCTATGAAAGCAGGGCCTGATGATCCTTCTGGCTTTTTGGGTTTTAAGCAGGAGGTGTCAGAAAAGTTACCACAGGGATAACTGCCTTGTGGCAGCCAAGCATTCACAGCGACATTGCTTTTGGGTCCTTCAACACTGGCTCTTCCCATCATTGTGAAGCAGAATTGACCAAGTGTTGGATTGTTCACCCACTAATAGGGAACGTGAGCTGAGTTTAGACCGTTGTGATACAGGTTGGTTTTACCCTACTGATGATGTGTTGTTGCAATAGTAATACTGCTCAGTACTAGAGGAACCGCAGGTTCAGACCAATGGTGCGTACACTTGGCTGAGGAGCCACTGATGCGAGGCTACGATGTGTGGGCTTATGACCAAACACCTCTAAGTCAGAATCCTGCCTAGACATAGCGATACCCCAGCGCCACCGATGCCTCGGAGGGGCTCGCAATACCAGCTGCCCAACTTCATGGGGCAGGCCTGGTGAGGAGTGCTGCTCGTGGTCGGGACCAGAAAGGCAGAGCGATACAGTGACGCCTTTCCCCTGTCATGTACCTCATGATCCTGGGGCACCTAGCGCTGAATCATTCGTAGGGAACCTGATTCTGGGTCAGGGTTTCTTGTGTAGCAGAGCAGCTCTGTCACAGTGATCAATTGAGAATCAGACCTCGAAAAAAATTTCCTTTTTTTTTTTTAGATGGCAAATGAAGTTGCAAAGCCACTGACCATCGTATTTGAAAAATCACTGGCAGTCAGGTGAAGTTCCCGATGATGGAGAAAAGAGACATATAAGCCCTATTTTCAAGAAGGGGAAAATGAATGACCCAGGGAGCTACAGACCAGTCAGTCTCACCTCTGTGCCTGGCAAAATCTTGGAGCAGATTCTCC
>WYDI02016496.1:0-30251 GCA_009867235.2 Psittacus erithacus
CTGAAAGTCAAAACCACAGCACTGCACCAGCTACTAAGAAGGAGAAAAATGGCTGCTACTGCTGAACCCAGGACACATTGGAGCAGGTTGCCCGGAGAAGTGGTTGAGTCACCATCTCTAGGGATATCTAAAATGCTAGATAAGGTGTTTAGGGAAATGGTTTAAGGATAGACTTGGACTTAATGATCTTATAGGTCTTTTTCAAATTAAATAATTCTATGATTCTAAAACCAGCTCAGAAATTTATTTGCTAAATGCTCACATTTCGTTTCATGTACTCCAAAATAGAGATTAACCAATACAACTGCATTAAGAAAAAAATTGCAAGTAGGCGTCATTAACTATTAAAATTTGTCATTTGTCTCAGATGTCAGGGAAAACATGTATTTGTTTAATAAAATCATGGCAAAACTTTGCGTGTTTTCTATATATACATAAAAGACCAAAACACTGAAGTCTGTATGAATATGTCTTTTGACTCTGTATCCTGAAAGTATTAATGAAATATGAATTAATCATCTTTCATTATCAGCTCAGTTAACACCTGGACATCTCACCATACCTGGGAGAACTGAAAAATGAGTATTTGAGTAAATTCTTAGCTGATGATAGATGAGTATATGACTGCAGAATCCAGGCTACATCATGGTTTAACTTTGAGATTTGAGTATGGTATTTTTGTTGTTTTTTTTTTTCTTTTTTTTTTTTTTTTGCAAAATAGGTGGGAAATTTAATCTCATACTATATATAGAAACTTATTGGGAAGGATTTTTCATGCCATTTGTCATCCAAAGCACATTAGTTAACTGTACAACATCCTTATTGCTTGTGGCAGTTTTCCAGTGGGCATAAATAGTTTGGTTTTAGTCCCTAAAGTGAGCTGGGAACTATTTGTATAAGAACTTGCTTCTGGTTCCCTGCCATTGTATTGAAAATATTGTTATAATAAACATTTGCATTAGATGATGTTGCAATTAAGGCAAAGGTGTTTACATTGTTTATCGTGTGTCCCGCAGTTTTAGAATTCAATAGTATTATTTTTTTGTCCAATAGTACACATCTTCAACACATGTGAAAAGCCTTACACTTGCAGTAGTATTGCAAATAAGAACGAGAAATGCTAATATTTCATTTTGCTAAGGTATTACAAGTTTTTTCTGAATTACTCTTTGGTTCAGGAAAATAAATGAAGCATTATATTTGTAAATTCTTGATAGATCCTTCAGTTCTAAAAGCCTGATTGAAGAGGGAAATAATATTTTGTCATTTAAATTACTTTATACTTTTGCTTGCTCTTAATATATTGCTGTATTATAACCCTGTGTAGACTTAAAAGATGCATTTTATTTAAACGCGTATAGTTTAGATTATTAGTACACTTATAAACTTGAAGTGTATCTAATACTATTTTATACCCATTAATTGCATTGCTGCTAATAAGTAAATACTAATGGTGCATGTAAAAATGTACATAAATGTAACTAAAATGTAATTTATGTAAACTAAAACTTTCCAAAAATATTGTCTACCTTAGTAAAAAGGAAGAAATATTTACTGATAGAAAAATCAGTTCTTATTTTGAATTTTCTTATGTTTTTAAAATTAAAAGACGGGTACTTGAACTCTAGAAAAAGCTGGTCTAATCATTTGTTTCACATCTCTGATTTATCACTGAAGAGACTTTCCTAATTAGCATTTTGACCTTTATGAAGAAAATTTAGTGAATCTTTCATTAGTAGTGGACCAGGAAGGAGGTGTGGAGTAAAACACTTCTGATGATGATACAAAACCTACTTTAGAAGTTTTTGGAATTTCCTGTATTTGCTTGCTTTGGTGTTTGATTCACAGCAACACATTTTATGTCAAGCTAGAACTGCTGATAGAATGCAAGTTAACAGACCACTGGAAAAATAAAAAATCCTATTCTTAGAGAGGGTTTTTCGAATCAGATTTCCCAGCCCAATTGGACTGGCATTTTTCTTACAATACTCTTTGAAATTATTGTTAAAAGCAAGAACATTAAGAGTTAATGAGATATCCAACCACATGCCAGAAGTGTATGATCACTCTCCATGTGTCCAACTGAAAACTTCAAGGGTGGTGAATTCTGCTTTTATACACACCGTACACAGAACAAAGGACAGCAGCTAATTTTTACAGATGTTTTCTCTCTGTTTTCATGTTCTTGACAAAAATCAGCACGTGTCTGACCATTTATCCTGATGAGCAGTTTGTGGTAATTGTTGCGACACTAGGTTCTCAGAGGCTTCAACCTCACTGTATACTTTTCCACCAACATTTGCTTGGAGCGACTTATTCTGCAAGAATTTTGAGGGGTAGTAAATAACAGGCTATTTTGGGGCACTACTGTAGATATAAGTCGTGTTATAATTACTGCTGGATCTTGGTGCTTGATTGTTGTAATAACACAACTGGAGGACCTTCAGCTGGCAATACTTGTCTTTGCTAGAGGTTGGCAGTGCCTTTAAGAACATGATCTGTTCATTCCTAGTCAAAGAAGCACCTGAGAGTTTATGCTTAGGTCAGATTGAATGTAGTGCAATATTTAGTTGCTTAGGTCATGGAACTAAGACTTTTTGGCAATTAATATAGTATTCTTGTGTTGCTATAGGCTTAAGAGGCTCTTAGTGCGTATCGTGTTACTCCTGAACTCTAGAGAGGGTCCTGGGAACCACAGACCAGTATGCCTAACTTCTGTCACAGGTAAGATGGCAGAGTTTGTGATATGAATTAAGAAGACAGAATGCATACAGAAACAGCCAGTTGCAAAAGTGACAACATGGCTTCTGCGAAGGGAAATACTGGCTCAGCCTACCAAAATTGGGGCAGGGCAGGCACAGTGAAATTTCCAAGTTTGCAAGTTGTAGGAGTTTGTAAAGTTGTCAGGCAGCATATAAACTGGATGTGGATTTGCATTTCAATATTCATAATACAAAAAATTCCACTTGATGAAACTAGTGAGATTGATTTGAGACAGACAGTTTACACAGCAGGCAATAAAGATGTGCAGCTTCCTGACACAGGAAACTGTAGGGGGAAACAGCATCAGCAGGTTCAGGGGGTTAGGTAAATTGCTGGGCAGCAGGTTCAGAAATGAGTACTAACAGGACTAGACAGAAACATACTATAATTAACACTCTACCACAATTATAGCATTCCAGAGAGTGTAAGGAGTATAGACAGCAGAAGACAATTGGTTTTGCATGCTCTGCATATTTTTAAACAGTATCTCCTCATATCAGATGAAGAGACAAAATAGATGGACCACGCTTCTGAGAAAGCAGAACATTTCTTACATTTGTATTTTGCAGGTAGCACTGCTCTGCATTCTTTCATTTTGTGTTCAGGTAGTTCAGAGTTTAACCTGTTATTTCCTGAGTAGCTCTGCTTTGCTAAGGGTCATTTTATGCCACCTTCCACAGAGCACTCATTATCTAAGAAGCTTCGCTGATTTGGGCCTATAAAAATTCTTTCATTCTGATAGAATACGGCACAATTGAGTCCCTGGAGACTTTCTTTCTTCACTTAAAATACATTTTAAAAAATGTAAGAAAAGCCTTTCTGAGTTAAGGGAAAAGCGCAATAAGTGTCAAGACATCTCCAGGGCAATGTCCTTGACTTTGTGCACTTCTAACTCTAGTCCTTAGGCAAGTGCAATTGTCTTCTTTCAGTGGTGGAACATAATCTGTAGTGCACATAACCTACAGTCTTATGCTTCTGAAGTATAGAAAAAATTTGCATGTCAACAAATCACACTGGTTTACATCGCAGTTATATAGTTGTTAGTCATGTATTATGATACTCAAAAAGTCTGTAGGCAGTGTGAAGTATGATTTACCTGGTGGGAAAACTATGAGGAGGTGTTCTGGGTTCAGCCATTAGTGTGTAGCTGGTGTTCAATTTATGTGAAAACTTAAACTGCCGTAGGATCTATTAATTGCCACAGTCATAATCAGGCTCATAATCACAGTCATAAAGACTCATAGCCTAGCAGGTTGTTCCAGCAAACAACCCAGCATTGACTCCTGATGAAAGAGCCACTTTCTGACTACTGATACATCATACAGCAAGATAATGCTGACTTTTTTATTTTACAGTTACTCCTCAGGGAAAAAAGCTAATACCTCTCAAAGTACTCAAAGTACAGGAGGCTGTGGGAACTGGTACATATACTGTGAGTTAAAGTATATTGTTACTCTTTTGCCTATGGCGTGTATTTGCAATTCATCATGGAAGGTCACACAGTAAGATCTTAACACAATCGCACATTTACTTTCCCTGACATACTCTCAAGATCACATTTACAATTTTATGATAACTATTTGTTATTAATGTAAAAAACTAAAAACCAACCACCAACTACCAATAACCAAAAAAATCCCACAACAACAAAAAAACCCAACCGAAAACCAACCAACCAACCAAACAAGAAAACAACCCAAAACCAAACAAAAACCCCAAAATCAAAAAAAAAAAACCAAAACAAGAAACCACAGAATGACAAAATATGATTGTAGGATAAAGCAATAGATTTCAGTGAAAATAGCATCAAAGACCTCATGAAAACTGGTGTTTCTTTTTCCATTACATGTGTCTATGTAAAAAAATGGCTTGTGTTTATGGAGATATCTGACTTTAGATAGTGATATTAAATAATCTGGTTAACACTGAGAAAGGTCTGATAATAGCTCTTCTGCCAGTTTTCTTCTCCCAGATTTTCATCCATTCAGGCATCTTCTAAAGGAGGTTAGGCTTTTTAGGCTTTCAACAATAGAGTTTAGAGAGTCTTTTCCCATTTCTTTTTTCCTCTAGCACTTTCTCCTCTCTTTCCCCTTCCCCATATTCCCACATTACTCCTATGGACAGGGTAACCAAACACAGGCACAATATCTTTAGAATAAAATGTAATGGAAAAATGTGTTACGGAAAAGGGCCACAGTTAGAATAAACAGTAATGGTGTAAACTCTGCAGATCAATAAGATTAAAAGAACTAACAAGAGGATCCCAGAGCACTTTTCTGATCGATTTCTGCAGTAGTTTGTATTCGTTTAGACTGCTGTAAGACCCTTAATTTTTTACCAAGAAAGTGAAGAAACTAAAATCGTCTAAAGCTCTGGACTTGGAAAAATTTGTTCTTACTGCAAAATTTTACATAGGAATAATGATATATTTTATTATAACTGATAGGCTTTTCAAGCAGTTAGTCAAAGAGTAAGAGTTAATACAATTATATTTTTACATATGTATACTTGTTAGGTATGTCTTTAAAAATATTTTTAAATGAAGGAATGGAGACTGGTTTTGCAAAATTTGCTTACACTTACTTATGTTGCAATGGTTTGTGACTGGTTTCCTTTGCACCTGAATGTATAGACTGAAAGGAACTCTGAGGAAAGGTTCTGTATTATTCTCTCTCTGATAAATGCATAGGTAAAGGTAAAGGCTACACTGTAATGAATGTCAGTAATCTATTTTAGTGGAATCTCAAGCTTGGGAGAAATGGAGCAAGTTCTGGTAAGCAAAATCCAGATGGAGATAGCAGAAAATGTGAAGAGAAATGGCACTCAGATGGAATACCTCCAAAATATAATTAAAGAGACAGAATGACTCAAGCAAGATGAATAAGCCAGTATTGTGCTTACAGTCTTGAGATTGTTTTGACGTTTGGGTGTTTGGGGATTTGAGGTTATGTATGTTTCTCAAAATTAAATTCAGCTGCTCTTTTAGTGCTTGCATTTAGATTTGACGTCTGTTGACATTTAAGTGCTAGTCGTTCTTACAGTATTCCTACATCTTCCTTTTTTTTTTTGTTTTCTGTAGATTAGGCAACACCAATTTGCATGTAAACCCTTGTTCTCCCTAGTTACAATATCAGAATTGGATTGTAAACCATTGCATTGCATTGTTGTTTGGGATTTTTTATGACACTGCCAGCCACGTATGAAGATTAGTGAGATGCTTTTAGTAGCAGGTTAATGTCAAAGGTGCAAAGGCAGAAGAGAGAAGTTGTCTAGATAGTTGTATCACAAAGTAATATTCAGGGATTAAAATGAATGAAGACATTTATTAAGACATGCTGCATTAGGATTATCACATACAAAATGAAAGAAGATTGCTCTGATCTATTCCTGGCTCAGCCGGAAGCTGGGCCTTCGATACATGTTTTCTGCAAGAAAAACAAAAACAAAAACCCAAACCAAGTTCAGCACAGGTCAGAAGACACCTACAGTATTAAAAGTCTTGGAGAATAATCACAGAATAGTTTGGGTTAAAAGGGAGCTTTAAAGGTCATGGAGTTCAACCCAACCTGGGATGAGCATGGACACCTTCAACCTGTCCAGCCCGCAGCCTGACCTTGAGCCGTCTTTGTGACGGGTTTTTGCTACAAAATAAAACCTAATCTAAATCTGCCTTAAAATCAAGAATATGAATTTAGCTATATATCTTTCAACCTTGTTTGTTTATAAAAGGTAAGAGATTAACCTGTATTTACCATTTGGATTTAGTATGGAGAAAGAAAAACAGAAAATGAAGAAGCAATTATTTTTTTTTTCTTTAGTAGCAAGTGCTTGCTACAGTAGAAACAAAGTGTTTTGGATGTCCCACAAGAACCTGTCAAGTGAACACTGATGTAAAACACTGTGAATGTAATAAACATTTCTTTTCCCATTAAAACAGTATAGACTTTAAAAAAAAAAAAAAAAAAAAAAAAAAAGGAAAAAAAAGGGACAGTATGAGAGTTTAAAGTGTATGGAAAGTGAATACTGAGTTCTGATTTTGTTGAAATATCTGATAAATTTGAAAATGCAAAACTTCAGGGGAAGTTAAGGAGTTTGCGATTACTTTGTCTGAAAATAGCAAAAATAGTGCTATTCTCTCTTTATTTGGATTGCACGTTTAACAAGAGCTAGTGTGCGTGTTGGAAGGCAAATGAATTAGGGACAGAACTGTAATCTTCCCCTTGGTGCCTCATCTTTGTTATCTCTTTGAACAGAATACTTCCCTTTTTGACAGTTTTTTGAGCAAATAAAGCTTTTTTGTTGCCAGAACACTCAATGAATAAATGGAAAATCAACATTCAGCTGGGTTTTCTAGCTTATTTAAACAGATTTAATAAGATTCTTTCACATAACAAAAAAAGAATATTAAAATTGAATGTAATAAGGTGAAGATACTGTATGTATTTCTACATTAAGTAGAAATAATATTTAATCAGGAAAATGTCATCGCTCTGATGGCTATTTGTTCTGAAATAATAGAGTCTGAAAGCAAACTGGATATAGTGTATGAGCTACTGTCTGCAGCCTTTTGAGTTTGACAAATTCATATCAGAAATTAATTTGTACAGAAAGTGTACTCCCCCCCTCCACTTTGTGTCATAAAATATGCACTTTTTAAAGAGCAAGTACTTAACTAATAAGGTTCATGGTCTTTTGAAGCCAGCTTTATGATGTTCTTTCTCTAAAGAACAATTTAATTAGTTATCAAAATGTCACCTGCAGTGAATACAATCCCTAAATACTTAGAGCTGTGTGTTACCTGAAGAACTAAAAGGCAGTGGTACTTTTATTCTACTCCTTTGCTTTAGAGATTAAGGGGAAAAGTCACAATACTTGTTTACCATCAGATGAAATTTATTTTCTAACCTGAGACATAATACATTCATGAAGAATTTTCATGGACTTCACTGAGTTTTGAGTATAATTTCATGAGGTTTGTTTTTAGAAGAAAATATGGAAT
This sequence comes from Psittacus erithacus, assembly GCA_009867235.2. Lineage (NCBI taxonomy): Eukaryota > Metazoa > Chordata > Aves > Psittaciformes > Psittacidae > Psittacus > Psittacus erithacus. The sequence continues at coordinate 7,763 of WYDI02016496.1, forward strand.
AATTTTCAGCAATTAATGTTATTAATGCTTATTAATACTTAATGGTATTAAGGGAGTTTATAAGACTGTGAAGAAAATTACTTTGAATATACAAAAAGTTTAAATTTTTTCAGCCAATAATGACAACCCCAGTAGGGAAGGAAAGCTGCTACTTCTTCTCTTAACTCCTTCTACTAAAATTAGATTTAGGGGCTGGGGGTGGTGGTGTACTACAGTGAATAATCAACATTAAGGTTTAGTTATTGGACATTGCAAGAACTGCATGAAATCAAATTATTATGGGGGATACTGCTGTCAATGTGAACCAGCACGGAAAGCTATTCAAGCAGTGGAAGTACTGAACAAATGTATTTTTTTCTTATGCCTCAAAAAAACTAAACCTGAAATCTTATGTTATTCATCTGAGGGAATTGTGGTGAATCTTGATGCCATTCCACTGAGGGTAATAGTCTCATTAAGCATGCCTAGTAAAGAAACCATAATATCCCACCCTCTCTCCCCCCATTATTTATTACAGAGAAGGCAACTGACTCTTAAGATTGTTGAAAACTGCAAACCCTTTAAAAACAATTCAGTCATTGTTTTGCTTTTCAGTCCTGAGATGGGCTCTAGTATCAAAACTTACAGAATATCTCAGTAGAGCCTCTAGGTATATTTTAATAAACCAAACAGCTTTATAATTAAACAGAATAAGAATGTAATTTTAAATGCATGTTAAGTTTTCTGCCACTTCAAACAAATGCTGACATTTTAAATCTTACTCACATTTTCTGTGCATATTAATTATAGATGTAATTTAATAGCCATTAAATAAAGAATCCAATAGGATTTCAGTTGGATATTCATGCGGAATAAGTTTCATTTTTAATTAGAGGACTTAAAAGAAAATATTAATTTTTGAAGATCCAATACATTTTTCTCCCTCTTGGAAAGTTCTAGTCTGTTTCAATTGCCTTTTTTTTTTTTCCTTTTGAAACTTTCTAGATAAAAGCCATATTTCAGAACAAAACCACTTCCTTAGTTTTTATGTAGCTGAAAAGGAGCCTGAAAGTACTAGTAAGGCTGAATTGCTTTTCCATGTACTGCATCTGGAGTGTGGGGATTGGTGTGCCTGGTTCTGAACATCAAAGTCCTCCTTGCAGCAGAAAGACAATGCCTCCTTACTACTGCTTTGTAATTCAGTACAACTGGCCTGTAACAGGATATGATTGGAAAAGTACAAGTCCATCAAATCACCCTGGAAACTAGGTGTGGAGGAGGCAGACATGATACAGCCCAGAGGCCAGGACATGAAAAAAATACAGGATATACTTCATTCCTACAACATATTTTTTAAAATACATTTTGTCTTGCCATTTACATTGTTTTATTGAGCTGCTATGTGGATATACCTCCAATAGATTTCTTGCTGTCTTTCTATTTTTTGTTTTTATTTTTTCTTCCAGTGTAGAAATCTAATTTATATATGGGCAGGCTTCAGCAGTGTTCCAAATCCATTGCGCTTTCCATATTAGCTGGAGCTGAAAAGGCAAGAGCAAGGACTGATCCTCATATCTTGTCTCTGGTGCTCAACATCTTGAAATTCCCCACAAATCTACTTACTTTCCCTTATTCTCAGAAGCAAATGAACCACATTCTTGTCCTAATTAACTTCAAACTGCCAGCTGATTTTATTGGATGTAGGACTAGATAAGTAAGGTTAAAATGTGGGTGGAGTATTCAGTGAAATTACCTGTCAAAATCCATTTGTAAACAATCATTCAGTCTTTGGAGTGACTTTGCAACCCTTAAGCATGAATAAATAGATTGAGCTTTCCTCTTGCATTTCATGCTGCCTTTTAAAATTTTTCAGCAATTGCTTTGTTTAGATCTTGCGGCTTGGTGCAAAGTATCCTTTTATTCTGTGCTGAAAATAATTTAATCCAAACATTGCCTAAGCAAGAAGAAACCAAATTTCCTTTTGAACAGTTGACTCTTCACAATGAATTACAGAAGTAGTTAATAGTGTCAGACCATGTACGCAAAATCTTTAAAATGATCCCATCCAACTTGTCTGGGGTTTTTTTTTGGTTGTTTTCTTTTTCAGCTCTTCAAACTGTCAATATCCTAATGAAACTGTTGATAGCTAAAGGAAAGCACAGATTAGACCAGATACGACAAGGGAGTTTGTAAGATCAAAGCTTACCCTTTCATATGCTAGGTTGTGCTGAAATCCAAAGTTCCAGTTAAATAAAAATATTGATTTATATTTAAGGCAAAATATTTTCAATCTATTTTGCATAAAAATTTTAAGCTTTTTCTATAATAAAGGTGTGAATATTGATTTCTATAAAGGCTATCATGGACACAGTGAAAAATTTTGTCTAGGTTTTCTTTATTGACAAAAAGCTAACAACAGTCTTCTGTCTGAGAGTACACTTCTTAAAAGTATGATGAAATCTGTATTTGTAGTAGATTAGTAAGGCTTCTCAGTATTTTCAGAAGTGAAATGGTAAATAAATATTTAATCACTTTCATAATTATTAGTGCCAATGTGTTTCTAGCAGGTTTGATCTTCTAAAAAGTAACCTGACATAGCTCTCAATTCTTATAACTAATTTTAAACATACACAAGAGACTCATAGGAAGTCCTCTTGTATTGTAATCAGTTTGGTTTTCTTAAATGTATTTTTGCAGTCACATACTTTAAAACAGTTACTTGAAAATTTTGGATTATCCACTCAGGACCATGAAAAGTAATTTGGTAAAAATGCAGAAAATTCTCAGAGCTACTCAAGCTGTGAAATGCAAATGTTCTTTCATATAATAAAAAGCCATTATAATTTTAACAAAACTGCTGCAAGTAAAAATATGAAAGAAATAATTACAACTTTTCTGTATAGGGGGCAATCTAAAAAAGTAACACTGAAATGTGATTGAAAAGTAACTATTATTCAGTAGCATTTTAACAAAACATAGAGACAGCATAAAATCTCTAAGTATTCACAAAAGAGGGAGACCACTTTTTTCCACTCTTTTTTGTTGTTTTGCAGTGTATTTCTACTTTTCTACCTATTTTTTCTACCATTCCCTTATTTGATATAAATTAGATGTTTGCACATATAAAATTAGACTTGAAAGGTGAAATAAACTGTCTGCAGGCAGGAAAACTGACCATTCTCAGTAAACTAGTTAAATAAATTTGTTACAAAAGGACATGCATGTGGAAAGCATTTAATATTTCACAATGCATCTTTTGAATAGCTTCAATGCCAAAGTAGAATTAAAAAAAAAATAAAAAAATAAAAAATAGATGCATCATCTTTTAATTTTTTTCTTTTTTTCTAATTTTAACTTCTTTAGGATCAGAAGATAATCTTTGATTCCTTATGTTTGAAATCTATGGAAAGTATTAAAGTTGTTGTCAAAGTAACTACTTATTATATTTTGCTTTTTTTAAAAAAAATCAAACTGCTTATAAAATCTCTATCTTAACAGTGTTTCTTTCTAGAACAACCCCAGATAATTACCTGTAAAACAGTGGAATCAGTAGGCTGATTAGGGAAATTAGGTAGGTTTGATCCCAGAAACCCTATTTCTCTCATCTCATGTAGGAATCCAGCAGAATCCTTCCCACCACAGAATTCTAGTTTGAAAGGATCACATTTGCTTTACGAATTTTCTGCTACTGACTTTGACCAGCAGCTGTTGCAGTACAGTGATGGCAGAACAGGCATTTGAACATTAAAAAACTGCAGATGTAACCAACATATTTCATGCAGGCTGTGAACCGGCAATAGTCATTTTTAATGATTGTTGAAATTGCTTAAAATGAAACTACATGCAGAATGGAATTGTATGCAATTTAAGGTAATATTTTTTTGTTTAACAGATCTTATTAGCTGACTGAAAAACATTAACCATTCCCAAGACTTTGTTTTATGCAAGAACCCACTGATACAAAATGCATGGAATCATATATCAAATTAGTAGACCTATGGCAGATTCAACTTTTTTTTTTTTTTTTTTTTAACTTTATCTATTGGTCGTTGTGCTGGTTTTGGCTGGGGAAGAGTTAATTTTCTTCATAGTAGCTAGCATGGGACTATGTTTTGGATTTGTACTGAAGGCAGTGTTTATATCACAGGGACATTTTTATTATTGCTGAGCAGTGCTTACACAGAGCCAAGGCCTTTTCTGTTTCTCATACCACCCCACCAGTGAGGAGGCTGCAAGTGCACAAGAAGCTGGGAGGGGACACAGATGGGACAGCTGATCCCAACTGACTGAATGAATATCCTATGCCATATCATGTCATGCTCAGCATATAAAGCTGGGGGAAGAATAAAGAAGTGGGGGACACATTTGGAGTGATGGAGTTTGTCTTCACAAATAACTTATGCACGATGAAGCCCTGCTGTCCTGAAAATGGCTGAACAGCTGCATGACCATGGAAAGCGGTGAAAGAATTCCTTGTTTTGCTTTACTTGTGTGCATGGCTTTTGCTTTCCCTATTAAACTGTCTTTATCTCAACTCCAAATCTTTCTCACTGTTACTTTTCTGGCTCTGTCCTCCTTCCCAACATAGCAGGAGTGAGCGAGAGGTTGCGTGGTGCTTGGTTGCTGGCTAGAGTTAAACCACAGATGGCTAGCGCAGAAGAATTAGGATAGTTTTCCAGAGTCATAAAAACAGATTTTTCAATTTTTTTTGGGGGGAGGTATATTTATGATCACCAAATATTTCATTAGTAATAAGGGACAATTATCTTTTTAATTATTTACTCCTCTTTCAATTTGTTTCTAATTTACTATATAGAGAATCCATTTATTCACTGGCTGTTTTTTTTCTTTTTGTAAGGTCACACTCAGTGCTCAAGTCACTCAACTAAATCAAGTGTAGCTCTCTCAAGCTGTTTGTAGGATCAGTGTTGTAATGCACCTAGTTTGACAGTCTTAATCCCTTACTCTGTAATACTGAAGGTCTGACTTCCTTTTACAAATTCAAACTCAAAAAAAATGATGTGTTTCAGTACTGTAAATAGTATAGTAATAGTGCAATGAAGACCTTCGTACTTAATGATTGTGACAAGAAAGTGAAAGGCATTGGATGTTATAAAATGCTTCATCTAATTCTAACCTAGTAGTTCAGAAATAAAGTAATTTACCCCCTGCTTACTTTCCCGAGACCTCTAGTCCTGTATAACACTGGAATGGGGAAAAAAGCGAAAACACTGATTTATGGCAATAACTAACAGAACTATGTAGAAGGAATAGAAGGGCTTTCTCTATGTATATGTGCGTCCTGATGAAATGATGAAAAAGGAGTGAAAGGTTACTGAGAAACTGAGCAGTACAGCTACTACAAAAATAGGGTTAAGTGAACATTTGTTGCAGTTCTGCACAGCTGTTTCTGCAGATCATGTTCCTACTCCTTAATATTCATTGCTAGCAAACACTCATGCAGAGAAGTTTTTGTTCAACATGAATATTTAGGAAATTACTGTTCTATGTATGAACATTTAGTTTGGAATGCAAAAACCCTGGCAGTCATGAACAATTTTTATGGGCTTGTTATTCATCATTTACTGTTCTTCTCATTCGTAAGCTTCATTCCTTTTGTCAAAAAACAATGAAACTATATCTTTTTTTGCAATCACATACCAAAAAAAAAATTGCAATAGGTTAGTCTTTGTCTAATCTTGTCAAAACATTTGCATCAAACTTATTCACAAATCTAAGATTTTTGCTTTTGAAAGCAAATTGTTGAAAAATAATAAAAAAAATTAATTTCAGTAAATTCAATAGATTTATTTTATTACTGAATGACATACACAGGCAAAATATCATAATGAAGGTCCAGTATCAGTATCAGTGACTTTGCAGCAGTGCAACTGTACCATGTACTGTGCATGTTCCTGTAACGTAAACCTATGTTAATGGAAAGTGATGCTGAAACCCCCTGTAAGTTCTCCTTTGTAGACTTGATGCACTTACCTCCTAACATACTGATGGGTTTGGCACTCCTTTCTCTCATTTTTGTTGTGTGTTCTCCTGAAGCAGTAGTACAGCGTTACAAAATAACACATAAAGTAAACTGCTCCAAGCCAGCAACTATTCATTTGTTAATATTTTACTTCATCGGTGGTTTCTAATACCTTACTCGTAACAAATGGATTAAATATTTTTGTTTCTCCACTTCTTCCAAAACATTACCCTTTCCCAAACACAAAACCAGGCGAAAGGGATTAAGAAGTTCTTGGCTTTGTGAACATCGTCACTGTCACTAATATTTCAGCTGCAGTAGGACTGGAATAGGAAAACAGAAAGCTCTAACGTATTTCAAACTGCACAGACCGATATACAAGTAGGCATCTTTACTGGCAGTGATGAGCACTGGTAGATTTTTGATATAATGAAAAACATAGTAAGGTTTATCTACATGTCTACGCGTCTTTTTTTAGCACCGCTTTAAAACTATCTAAATTTCTCTCCCAGTCTTAGGTTATATAAGAAGTTCAGCTGAGCAAACCAAGTGACCTGGTTTGGCGTTCACATCAGTTATCAAATTTTTCATAATTGATGTGATAGGTACACATGAGCTTATGGGTTGTGCATGTATGCACATGCATTTAATACTCCATTGTACTCAGATTCTTAGACAACAAAACTCATATAAACTTTCCATTTCAAATTACTGAAGACATAGTATCACTGTATGAGTATGTACGGTCAGTAATGTTAAACTGTTTGATTTACTGGTCATTTTGTTCCCTTTGCTTTGAACCATGATAGTCACTGTAGAGTGACCAGTGTATGCAGCAGGGTGGCTGCTGTTATCTTTCAGGAGCTAGTAGCTTTGACATCCTGTTTTGATACACTACTCTAAACGGAAAGGAAAATAAAATCCAGAAATAAGATAATCTTAAAAATAACTGATTGAAACAAGCAAAGAAAATGGAATAGCATGAATCTACCCTTCAAATAAAAGCAGAACCAAGACACAAGAATGAGACATAAGTAGTTCAATTTTGCAACAGTTTTCAGTTTTATAGATGTGCATGATCTATTTTTTTCCCCTCTGGCTTACCCTTCTATGTGAAAGCTGGACCCCATAGAATAGAATATGTCACCTGCTGTATCATATTTATAAATAACGAAAAATAACATGACAAGGATTATTAAGCAGCATAAAGCAAGTGAAACAATAGAAGCAGAAATAACAAGGTATCGACATTCTTCCTAAGCAGTTATTGCTATGAATTATGCTAGTATAGATCAGTACATCTCTACTCACTGACAGGCAGAGACAAATAAAGTAGCTCTCTGAGCTTTTACTTTTGCTAAATGGTTTATAAGACAGAGCAAGAATGTCATAATAGTAATAATAGTAATAATAACTATAATAATAAAAGAAAATCCCTACATAATTTCTCCTTAAACTGAAAATCTACTCTTACAACTTCTTGAAATAATAATTTAGTTGACTTCGACATATGATATGCAGATGTATTTCAGAATGCTACTTAAAATATTCAATTTATTTAAATAGTAGTTAAAATAAAAATATTAACCAAGAGAGGATTGTAATCCTCCCCCAAAATCAAAGCTGTAGCGAAGTTCTGAAAGAAAAAAATAGTAATTTACTACTATCCCTAAAAAGCATAGGAAAAAATAAATTGCATGCAGAAATGTTAAATAGAATTTATCAGCCTTTTTCCATAGCAGTATGAGCAGAAGAAATCTGGGGTATGTAGTTCAGTTATCTGCTGATGTTCTTGTCCTGTTAGCCCCTTTCTCTATTAAGCAGCTGTCTTACTGTACAATGTACAATGTACTCTCAGCATTTAACTCCTGATTTAGATGTCTCTATTCCATCTTATTTTCCATCTCTATACCTCATATTCATGGTCCATTTCTTAGTTTTTTCTCCCTCCCCCTTCCTTTGCAAGAAGCTGTCACATTGACTGTGCAGTGTCTCTCTCCAGGTGTGTACAGTCAGGCTTCTAGAAAGTCCTTCTGCTTAAGCTTGGATCAAGAGTAGATGTAGTGGTTGGTCAGAGCCAGCGTTGCAAAACTGATGCTGAAGGTTTACTACCAGTACAAAATCAAGGACACCACACATACTTGCTGTCACCCTTGCATTAATATACAGTTGGAGAGGAGTTTGTGAGTAGCAAGACCTTTAGACCATGTCCACACTAGCCTTACGTCAGGTTAAAGGAGGAGGTAGGAATGTAGGCATGGTAGGGTAAGCTCAGTTGGGCAGGGACCAAAATGACTCAGCAGGGAATCGCAGCAGATAGGGCAGGGGTAGGATGCCACATGCAAATTTGTTTCACAAGTCAGCACTTTTACTGCAATTCTGTCCGCTGTGTTTTAATAATAAACTCTCGAGAAGACTAGAAGAAATTCCACAGTAATCACTTCATGTCCCAGGTTTCTTAGGTTCAGGGGTCCACATGAAGTAATGTATGTGTAATTAAGTGTAGATATCTTGCAACATTATTATGTTCTTTTGTGAGAGAGGGTTATCCCAGCTCATGTCATGAGTCCCACTATTAAGTCACACTGTTATTGGCAGCTGGCTCCCTGATTTCTTACAGCGATGACAGCTGATCACTGACACTAACCAAGCTATATTTCCAGAATCCTGGGGAGATTAATCAGCTCTCTCTGCAAAGAGATGTAAGAATTATCTGAATTGTTGGTGGCTGTGTAAGCCTCCTTCCTTGCTCACAGAGCCATCAACTGCCATCATTATTTCCATGTCCATTATTTACATTTTGGCATTGTTGGTATGGTTTGTATAAATATTATCCCATTTCCTCTACGTGCATTCTCAGTTCCCATTTTTCTGGAAAGTTTATTTTTATTGACATTTTATTTGATATCCTTTCCTGCTAAGGTACAGGTGATGCACACACAGATGAATCAGTCTGTTTTCGAGACTGCCATACTGTCTCAAAACCTCTCCAGTTTATACTTGCAGGAGGACACTTACCTTTTTGTCTAGTGCCTTGTGTTGTCAGACCAAGCAATCACGGCCTTATGTCCTAGTGGATGCAGACCAAGAGACTTACAGAAGACTGCACATTTCCACATCTAAGAATGAATTCCCTGTTTTCAGGTCTGGAATGTCTGGTGATTGGCAGCACTAGGGTGAACTTTTAAACAAAATAAAACAAGTTTATTGTAATATAATACAAAGATTGGGAAAAAGGAAAAAAACAACTGCTTTCTTTTGAGGCAAAGGGAAAATATAGTATTCCTTCTCCTTTAGCTCTCATTCTAGCTTGGTTTCAATGTGTTTTCTATGTTCTTCTCTGCCAGTGTAATAGCAAGTCACCTATCTCTAAAGTCAATTCAAACATCTCCCAGGAAATGAGCAGCAGTCTGTTAGATGAATTTCAGTCTTTTCCTGCTGTGAAGCATACTGCTGTAAGATGAAGGCTCTCATTATATCCTCTTTTCTTGGGCAACTTCTGCTGAATGGAAGTTAATCCTGGATGTTCTTATAATCTCCAATACTGAAAGTGATTTGATAGGGCATTATCTCCTGTCTCCTACACTCTCTGCTGCAGTCACAGTTTCAGTCACTTGCCATCATAAAAAAATACAATCCTACCTTGAAAAAGCTAGGTAGGTTTAACCTTTAATTGACTATAAAGAGTGTACATGAATTTCTTCCTGACAAAAAGGTGAGGAATATTTCCTACATTTATGAGTGTATACTAAGGTATATAAATTTTTAATAGTTGTAACTTCAGAACATTTACTTGAGGTAGGGCCTTATGTCATTAACAAAAAAGCCTTGAAGGTAATTGCGCTTGAAATAGATGACTCCTAAATATAGCTTCAGACGGACTGAGAAGGTCTGTTAGCATCTTTAAAACAAAAATGGTCGGTTTGGGGAATACTTTTTTAAACATTTGCATGAAAGTACAGGTAAGAAAGGTGCTTATGATTTTCTGAAGCTGTGCTTTTTGCTGTATTCCTCATTTGGAGAATACCATTATAAACCAGTTCATGTTATTTCATTACGTTACTACTGCTGACAGATTGGTACCATTTTTCAAGGCATAGTCTCAGGGATAAAAAACGGTGTATGGTAGAAAATAGAAAATATCAGAATGATATACTTACTTCACTGATAATATATTATAATATATTATCTGATAATATATAATATAAATCATATATTTATCTGATTAAAAATTGCGCATGTGGGGTAAATTGTATTAATGGAATAAATGCGTGGAAAATAGCATCCTTATTTCAGTGAGAGGATCCAGATGGAAGGTTCAGGCAAGGGTTAACTTGAATGGATGTGGTGCACAATTTCAAATGCTTGTTGGCATTTTTTGTTTACTTTTCATTTTTATGAAGTTAATGCTAATAGGTTTCAGAGTTAAGATTAAGGCATCTCAGCTAAAAGTTCATAAAAATGTGTAAGTCTGCAAATTGTTCATAAGACTTAAAGAACATGACAAAGCGACTTCACACTTATTTTTCCTCACTTAATGACATTTTTGGCCCAAATAACTATTGTCAGAACCTGTGAAATAGACAGTGATTTGCTAGAATATGAGTTGACACCAACAAAGTTGCTTTCTTTTTCAGATGTCAAAATATTCAATCCCTTCAACAGATCTTGTTATGTCCACAGTTTATGGACCAGTAATTACCAGGACAAGGAGAGTGTGTCGTCCCCTTGATACTGCATCTTTCAATTACTACTGCTTTTTCTACACTATCCACATAAAGATTTGGGCACATGTGTTCCAGAGCAGGAAAACAAAAACTTCTGATTGTAAGTAGTATAGCAATAGGTTTTAGAACTCTATTGAGATACATATTCTATTGATATGCATTCCTTGTTAATTAGAAAGACTTTACAACCTCTCAGACAAAAGCAAATGGCATTTGTGTTGTTTCCTTCAAGATGAGGAGAGTAAATGGAATATCTGCATATTAAATATTATATAGGTACTTAATTTTTTCAGGTGTCAAGCTAAGGTAAATACCCATAAATCCTGTTGTGTCAGGGCCCCAGCACAGCTGCACTGGCTTCTGCTTGTTGACAGCAGAAAATGCAATTACAGCATGAAGGGAAAAAGCAGGTTCTCCAGCTATAACTGTGCCAGTGGGAGCAGCTGACCAAGACATGAACTAATCTTCTGGAGGGGCTTCAATCTCCTGTTTTGTGTACCAAACAATTCATATACTATTTGTAATGCCATTGCATGTCATTACATATAGCATGACTGGGTAAGTGGACAGATTCTCTATTTTATGTTTTTGGATGGTTAGTTTGGTTTTGCTGCTGTAGTTCCTTTATGTTTGTTTGTGGTTTTTGTTCGTTTTTTTTTGTTTCGTTATTTGGGCTTTTTTTTTTTCATCTAGGTCTGTAGGAGCAATAGTATCCTTGCTCTTTCAAGTGATTGATTTCAATACAGGACAGACATCTATGTTGCTTACCAAGTAATAAATAATGTCACATAAATAATGCTGGTGAGGAATGTAAACAATGACATTTGCTGTTTGACCTTCATAAACTCACAGAGTCAATGAAAATCACTAAAAAATATATAATTTTTTATTCACAAGCTCCAGTAAAAAATAACTCCCCCTAATAAGACAAAATAAACAAAGAATGCAATAAAATTGAAAGTGGATAATTAAAATCTCTTATAATTTATTCTTAAATTGATCTATTGTTATAGAGTGGTCTGTAACTTTTTTTTTTTCTCCTTAAGTTAAACTTGAATTCAGAATCCAGGTTGATTTTGTTTCATCTCGTTGTTATGGTTTCATTCAAAATAAAATATTTTTGTAGCTAAATTCAATTTAGAGTAATCAGTTTAAATGAATAATCAAAAATACACTACCTTTGTTCTGTAATTATAAAATTAAAATTAAGAATATTAGAATAATTATTTCAATGTTCTACCTATCAAATCTGTGAAATACTTGTCAAGAATAATTTTCTGTAAATTTACAGATAAACACACTTGCATATACTATAATATGTGTCTCTAGAGAACACTGAATTTGCACTGTGACAGGAATTCAAGAAAGCACATATACTCATGTATTGTAATTTTATCAACATTGGTAGCATGTTTACCTGCTGTTATTCACATAATAAAGTTTGGCCTGGTGTGTGCACAGAACTTGTACATCTTCATAGCTTTAGGCTGGATAGGTAAAGCTTACTACTAAATTAAGAAAAAGAGTTGGGTCTACCTACACGAGGCAGCATCCTATACTGAGGCTGTAATGGTCTTTACCTATAGGTTGGACAGATGCCTTTACCTGAAAGTTGAAAAGATTTGCAAATGTCTAATATAAACTGCAGTCATTTTGTAGAGTTTTAGATGCACCATTTTCCTATATACCAGACTTTGTATCTGCCATCCATTTTCCCAGGGATACTGTACTGTAATTTCCATACCATAATTGATTTTAATTGCATTTCATGAGAAAGAATGCAAAGGAATAAGGAGTTCATCTTCCAAATTTAAAAGGGAACTACCATGGTATTTTATTCAATAAATTATTTGTAATCTTTCAGCATACAGAGAGATAGGTCAGACAGCCCAACTGGGGTGCTTGAGCCCTGCAGCTTCCTCATGAGAAGAGGCTTCTGCTGTTTTTATTAAGGTTTCCTTATGAGGTGGTTAGCTTTTCTACAGGGCATGCAGAGAATAATGAAGGGATGTAGGGAGGGCCCAAACAAAACTAATCAAGTCACTGAAGATGAAAAGGAGAATAAGGAAATCACGCCCTGCAGAACCAGAACTGGGTCCAAAGGATCTGGCCTACAAAGTTCAACAGAAAGTCATTGGCACCTGGGAGAGATTTTAGCCAAAGTTTTTGCATGAGAGATCTTTCTCCCTGTTACGTAGAAAATGTACAGCAAGTTGTAGGTATCCCTAGCTGGGAGTGATTTTTGCTGAGTCTTTTTCGTATCTGCAACAATGAAAGACTCTTGATTCATGTTGGATCCTGTAAATGACATCAGTATATGAATTGACCTAATGATATTAATCGCTTATTTGACTAGGTGAAGGGGAAAGGATGAAGAGAAGAAATTTAATATAAACTATAAATACTAAAAAAAATTGAAAAATATAAATGCAATAGGTACTTATCTATAAAATGTATTGTACACATAAATCAGGTTTACCTTGTATCAATCCAGGTTATTTATGAGATTATTATGATTTTTCACTTAATTACTTTTCTCTCTTTATTGACTCTTTTCAAAAAATTGCACATTCTGAAGCATTTTGTAGGGAATGGTGATATCTCTCCAATTTATATATTTGATTATAGATTTCAACTAAGAAAGACATTTGAAGCCCTCTGAAGGCATGCTAGAATGGACCAATGTCAATTACCATTTTCAATATCTTTATTACAGGGAGTCATAATCCTGAAAATCAAAATAGGGCCTAAGTTATAAATAATGATAAGTGGTTAAGCAAGTAATGACTGACTGGGTTTGTTTATTTTGTCATCCATCAAGACTCTTCTGAACTGGAAATAGACTCTTTTTCAGTTCTGCTATAATCTTAAATCTGTACCTCTGTTATTAGCACAAGACTACCAGTTGCATTTTTGTCCACTTAAGCCCTTCTAACAAAAAATCCTAGACCTTACATGAGTTTCTTACTGTTTAAAAAAAGTATTTAGCATTTAGAAGCATGGCAGCAGCAGGAGAAAGTTACCCAAAACAGTACTTGAGACAATATTTCTCTATTTTAGTTTTAGTACTTTTAATAATGTTTTTGACTGCAGGTCATCTTATATGGCAGGTTTTATGCCATTTGGATGACTTGAGACTTGCTACTAAGGATCAGTTATACTGCATGTATATGTGAGCATTATTCTCCCCAGAAAAAGTTGCTCATTTAATGAGAATTAAGAAAAAAAAGAAAAGAATTATTTGTCTTCAGGACTAGAATGCTTGAAACTTGTTTTGCAATCAATATAGAGCACAATTGGCCTTATACAAGAAAATATCACCTTGATGGGTAATTAATATGTTGGGCTAATGTGGTTTTATCTCACACAGAGATTCAGCACTTTACCAAAAATAAACCCGTACGCTCTTTCTCTTATCAATGCTTCTTTTGAAGTATTAATACAATTTATCAACTGGAAACTGCAGACCAGTGTTATTAGGGAATTATAGAAATAATCCCTTGACAATGTTATGTCTATGTTCTTATTCAGATTTCTAATTAAACCACCTACAAGTATGTACAAGTAATACAAAATGTCAGGCTTATACCAACAGAAATGAATCTATTTTTTAAAATATCTGTCTTTTCAGAAGCAGGGGGAAGCTGCATGACCTCTGACTTGCATTTTCAAAGACTGAAAAAAGTGGTTCATATCCACTGTTTAAATATAGGAGTGCACATGTGTGCATATATATATGCACACACTCATTCATAAGAGAATATAGAAGAACATCAATGGATGATAGCAGAAAATCAATTTTTTTTTTTATTATTTTCAAAGTTGAAGATGCATAGCTGGGAAAAAACCTTATCCAAGCAGTTAATCTTTTATAAAGCATTATAGTTAACCTACATTCAGGAGCGAAAAAAATTGAAAAAATGATATGAAGAAACATTTCCATTTCAACACATTTTTAATTAATACCTTAACAGAAAACTTATTTTTCTGTGAAGTAGTTTTGAGTTTAGCAAAAGAATATATATAGATTACATACATATATATATTTAGCAATAACAACTGATTAAATTGAAAATGTACTGATCATCCTTAGTTGTGCTTTTTATGTTGGACATCTGAGTACTACTGTTTAAGCACTGTTAAATGCTTAAACACCAATTTAATATGGAGATGCTGACCTTGCTAGTAGTAGAATTGGTAGCATGCACTAATTATATAATAGTACATGATGTTCTAAGGACTCTGCATTACATAAACAGAAAAAGGCGATATTTTTAACATGTTTGCATGGGTAGCTAAGCAGTCTTCAAAATATGAATTACTTTTTTGCTGTAGTCTTTATTTTTTAATGTTGTTGAAAGTTTCTAATTTGATCATTATTTTTTTCTTAATTCTTTATTTTATTTTTTTTTTGCAGAGTGAGTATGTATGCTGTCAATAACTCCTGTTTCTCTTTGTCCTTACTAATGCCAGTGGCATACTCTGAGAAGTCACTGCATTAAATCAATCATGCCATATTGATCTTGCAGATATTGCATTATAGACTGATATTATGTTTTGATATTTGAAAGATAACTTACCTAAATTATCTGAAAAATGTAAATTAAGAGGGAGGGGAGTATTATTTTTAGAATGCATGAAAAATTAGTATAACCTTTGAAAAGAAATGAAAATTGTGTAAATAGAACTTTATTCACCCCCTGACAAAATTTGAAGGTTAGCTAAAGCTGTATAAATTCTTGTATGACCTTCTTGAAAGGCAGCATTCAAATAATTTGTTAAAAACCAATGCTTTTATAAATACAGGATTCTACTGTAAAAATGTTTTAACTTCTTGGTATTTATTACAGTCAGATTTTTATGATCTTCGTACAGATGAAAGGACATACTTTCTTTTCCAAACAGCTAAAGATTTTTGCAATTTCTGTTGAAAGTACTGCTTTGGAAAGAGGGGAAAAAAATTGGAAACTGAAGTAGGGCCTAATAGAAGGAGTAAGAAGAGGAGCAACTTCAGGACAACTGCCTTTTATCTGAGCTTTAAAGTGAGGAGCTCAGGTTTCTCTTTTTTGCACCAAAGTTATTTGTGGTAGTCACATTAAGCAATCATTAAACACAGTACAAAATCCCAAGCCTCAACAAAACCACAGTTCTTAAAGGAACATTTAATTTCCTCTGTATATCTAACTAATAGAGACTAAGCTCTCCATTCTGCAGTGCACTCAGTTCAGCAAGACTCAAATATTATAGAGTGGGGAACAGGTGTCAGCAAAGTTAATAAAATATCCATGTAGAAATCTGTCCTTTTAGTGGATACTGCAAGATTGTAGGTTAATTTCAGAAACAGTACAAGAGAAGTTGAATGAAGTCTTCACTTGTCAAGGACAGATTTTGAGAGAAAGAGCAGCAATAATAGCAGTTATGGTGAAAGTTGTACCTATCTGTGTTTGTCTTTTAATAGAAATATTCAAAACTTTTATGAGTAATTGATTTTTGACAGCTTTTGCAGCTGGATTTTCAAATAGGAAAGAGATCTTCAAAGTTACTAAATGTTTCATTTGATGCTTTTACAATGAAAATGCTTGTTTCTGAAGTAATAAATGGTTTGTTTTGATTTCTCAACATATAGAAGAAAATTAAATCTGAAGTTGCAACACCTGTTTTCATGCTTCAGAAGTTAATTTTTCGGAACGACTGAGAAGCCATAATATGATACTTCCCTGCCTCTCCCCGCCACAAAAACAATTTCAAATGGATTTAAGGTTTTATACCCAAAAATAATAGGGATGTAGTAATAATATATGTAGTTATGGACCAGAGGAGAAAATACTATAGTTGTTTATCTCTAAATACTAGGCCTAATGAGGAAGCTAGAGATTTGTTTTAGGTGCAGTTATTTGCTAAGCTATCTATTATGTTAAAAACAGCAAATAAGCAAAGTATGTGTCAGAAATATGTCAGAGTCCTTTAACTATGAATTCAATGTAGTGATGCGTTTAATATGCTGTTTCCTATATTTTTAGTAAATGGATGAGAAATTAAAAGTTGATTAATTAAGGTATGCTGCTTTACCTTTCATATTATCATTTTGATTAATTTCTAATTACCCAACTTCTTCCTATCTCTACTGCCTCTAGCTTGTATGCTGTTGGATTTGCACAACTTTTTTGCTACACAGGTTAACTTCTCAGACCAAATTCTGGTGCTTTCTTAAACACATAACCCCATGGCGTTATATACTGCAATATGCCAGAGAACTTTGTTTATGAGAGCAGGCAATTTGATTTAACATCTTTAAGTTTATCTGTATGTATTAAATGTGTATCTGTTTACATATAGTTAATGTTCAAACTCATTACCTTTAGATGATGAGTTGCAGCAAAGAAATACTAAAGATTTCTAAGAAATAAAAGGGAAACTAAAACATCTAACAGTTTGTTAAAAAGACTGTAATTGAAATGTTACAGCCATCTTAAATGAATGTTTTCTGAAGACTTATCAGATCTAGCTTACTATAAAGAAAATGCTAGTAATACTTCAGTAGTTATTTAAATTCTATCAAACAACATATGATATTTATTCAAGCAGAATTCGGTAAATATAGTTATCGAAGCCAGCCAGTTTGGTAAAATAATAAAATTACTTTGGCTCCACTGTAGCTCGTTTCAAGACCTCAGGTGAATGAACATAAATTCTAATATAACAAGGATAGATTCATATGCAAATACAATAGCATCGCTTACAATAAATGAATGGCAAAGATAATACTTTTGTATGTCTGCTAGATTTTCACCTGACTGTGAATTCACTATGGCACAAATTCAGAAAGTTATTTTATGTATCTGTTTTCAAAAGCACAAAAAATATCTAACACCTTAAATTTCAACTTGAATTTTGCACTGACACTAGATTATCAATTGCCTTCAGTAAAATTTTAGGTGGGGTGATTTTGGAACATCTGCCTTAAGAAACAAACTGATCATCAGCAGAATCATTTAAAAGTAAGAAGTTGTGTATTACATGTTTAAATGAAAATTCATGAGCATTTCTTAGAAGCTGTCAAGCTTCAGGCAAAAAATAATAGAATACAAGCTCAGACCAAATAAGACAAGACACTTCTTGGTATCTCTTAAGTCCTTTTATGTCATTGTAAATCTATAAACAGGTAACAAACCTCTTAGAATTAAAAGGAAATTCTATGCCATTTTAAGTGATGTTAGCATAAATCTTTTGTAAAGATACACACTTTTTTGAAAGACAAGATAAAAATGCTTGTTTATATGTAGACTATCTGTGCATGCCAGTTGTTCAACCAGTTCAAAAGATGGATATTTTCAGAATAGAGTCACTTTTCTTCAATCCTTCAGTAACAAACACTGCAACTATCATTAGTAAACAACAGACCGCAACACATAACCTTCAGTTTTGTTAGAATACTGAATTTATTCTGGTTAAGAATTTCAAGTTCTGTTCCCAAAAGAAAATAATATTTTTTCTTTAATTTTAATTTAAAAACAATCCAAATAAACTTTCGACAATTTTGAATACAATCCTAGATAAATTATAAATGTTGAGTATCCTGAATCAAGTGTTTTACTGAATTATTTTTAGTAGAATAATAACGAAAGACAATAGTAACACCTAGCTTTTATAGAGATTCAGCACATACATTTTAAAGGACTTTTTATAAAGTGGCAAATATTTTTTCTTCTTTTTTCTTTTTTTTTTTTTTCAGGGAAGAAAAAATGAGCAGAATGAAAGAGTGACCCACCCAAATTCAGCTAGAAAACTGTGACAGAATTTGAAACAGAACCCTTACCTGTGATGCTTTGTTGAGGCTTAATCTGTTGCAACACAAGAAACCAGAAAGAACTACTTCTCTCCTAAAACTGCTAATTTAAAAGAGTGCTTGAAGTCTTGATAAAGAAAAGTTAATGGCAGCAGCAGCTTGTGAATGCTACTCGGGTTCTGATTTAAGCTTACCTAGTGGAAGGAAGGCTGGGCCACTGTAGACATGACTTGAGGATGTTTAGGGGGAAGCTTTAGCAAATAATTTCTGACATATGAATGAAAATATGGAAACTCAGAATCGTTTCATTACTTGGCTGAGAAATCTCTCCTTATCCAGTTGCAAATAAAAACATTTTTTCCACATTAGTAACAAAGAGAGCAGGTAGAAACATTTTTCTAGACAGCAATTCAGAGGATTTGGTGACAAAAAATGATCACACAATTTAACCTGCTTAGACAGATGTCCAAGGATAGTTGTGTTATCTGTAATGAATTCATTAGTGTATATATATATATACACATTTTAAAAGCTCTCCAAGTAGATAAGCACTTATTAATATAAAAACCTGATTATATTTTTAATAAAAAATACGTCTAAATTGTGCTTATTTAAATTAAAGAAGTCACCAAACTTATGCACTGATCATCTTTACTTTCATTTCACTCTTATTTCATCCTCACATATATCAAAGATATTTCTCCTTAAAATTAGGGGTTTTTTAACTTCACCTTATTTTCTGGAGAGAGTTCATCCACTATTACAGCTGTTTTCATAAGCCATAATAATGAAAAGAAATTCTTTTTTGACCCTTCTTTTGGTAAGATTCCTACTGAATTATTAAAAAAAAAAAAAAAAGGGGTTAACTTTGAAGACATTCCCGTATCTTTTATTCTGCAAGCTTGTTTCTCATATTTTGTCAAATAAATACAATTAGGTAAAAATCTACTGCTGAAATCAAGTTAGCCTTCAGTTAAGAATCAGTGACTCACGAAAGGTGCTTGGTTAGTTAATACTTCAAAAGTTGAAATTTAATTAAGACAGCTTTTTTCAAAATGTTCATTCATGCCTGAATTTTGCAGAACAGCAGGTGGTGAACAGCATATTCAGAAAATAAAAAAGAATTAAAGAAGTAGGTTGGCTCAGAAGGTAAAATGCTAACTTTCATCTCTTCTTTGATTCTGTGTTCAATCATCCACTGAAGAAATGGTCTGCATCACAAATTCACACTTAATTTATCAACATGGGCATGATCCCCACCTTTGCTTTCAAAGTTTATGACTAATATATCATGGAGTTTTAATAGCCTTCAGCAGAAGAAAGAATTCTGGCAGGTCAATACTGTGGTCACTCTACAATAACAAAGATCCATGGTCTACGGACAGAAATATTGTCACGTTTATTCCTCCCTGGAATGTATGGCTTTGAACAATTTTCAGGTGAGTACATTCTCAACCTCAGTACACATGTAATCTATATCCTGAAAAACTCTTAATAATATTCTCCATCTTATTTGTCTCTTCAGGGAAAAGATTCTGAAATCTAATTCCTAAAGTCCTAAAAATTTTCAGTCTTCACCATGATACTTCAAATAATATATCTACTTTCCCTTTCCACATCATTAAAACAAGTAATTATTATAAACTTCATCTGATAGAGATTTCATTATCTCTTCCATCTGCACGGCACCAAAGTATCCTCTCCACCTTACTGACAGGTGAACATAGTTCAAGAAATCATATCTGAAGAGGAAATAAATATTCAGTTTAGTACACATTTTAAGCTGGTTTTCATCTAGTATTGCAATATCAATACCATACTCATCCCAGTGAAGACCTCAGGATACTCATAACTCAACATAAACATCCTCAATCTTCAAGAAGATTGAAAATGTCAACCTCAGGACACACGGGAACCTTGAAAGTGTGAGCATAACTCCAGAGAAAAGGGAGAGATACTAGAAACACTCAGATAATTATTTTAATATCTTATTACTAAGGCTTTTCTGTTTTACTTGTACGATTTGGACTATTGGAGCATTACAATACTAATTGTACTAACATACGCTTAACTCTATGAATACAGGATGTACCCTTTCGCCCATAATGAGGTTTTGGGTGTAATGGAACAAATATACCTAGATCCTATGGAAACACTGACATGCAGAATTAGCTGCTAAGGCTATCTTTTTTACTCTGCATCATTCATTTCCCCATAGCAGAAGTTCATCTTAGTAAAAAGATACATGGTTAGTAGATGGAAAGTCAGAAATCTGGCAATTTGTATGCTTTGTTTCTTTCTCTGGATTGTTTGTTCTCAAGGCTAGGGAATCCTTTTCCAATATGATGAGGAATTAGAGTCAGGAATGGCTCTATGGCAGTAGGAGTACAACTCAGCCACTGTAACATCTTGAATGTAACATCTTGACTTTAGCCTGTAGTACTAGTGGTATCCTTATGAATGTTAGTCATTCCTACCTTATAGTCATAGCATCAGAGTCACTCAAGTGGAAAAAGACTTTAGGAGGTCAGTAGTAAGACCTCCTGCTCAAACCAGCAGGGCCAGCTCTGGGGTCAGACCATGATGCTTAGAGCTTTCCTCACTGACCAAGTCGAGTCCAAGAATTTGGACTTTCAAGACCAAGCAGGTCTTGAAAACCTCTAAGGATGGAGTTCACACAACCTCACTGAGCAACCTGCTTTCATGCTTGAAGCTTTTATATTCAGCCTTAGGGTATTGGGATGGAACAAATAGTAAGTGTTTGTGGATAAGAGATTATATCCTAACGCATTTCTTAAATCATTCAACATTACCAAGTTCATGCTTGAAAAGGCTTCTGCTATTGCTCATTTGTTCCAGGAAATATTTGTGATTTCATAAACAAACAATGTGGCCAAAGGTTTCATTAAGTGCCACCACTTAGTGTATTTGTTTGGGTAGTCTACAGGTAAATTGAGTAAAATGTTGAAAGATAGAGGATAATTAGATAATTAGATTTGTATTAGGAAAAGCAAAACAAAAATGCATATATTAAGAAGTAGGTGTTTCCTTCTGAGAGTGATATGGAATTCAGAAGCAAAAATATACCATACAATAATAATTGTGTCAGTAACTCCTTTTAAAATTGGACTTTGTGAGAGATACGCCTAATTACTTGTAAAGATCTAATTTCCCAGAAAAATGTTTGATGAATGGCCCTGTAGACCTTATTATTCAGCTTAGTCTAAAACAGGTTCGACACAAGGAATGGCAGAAAAAAATTCTCATCCCACGGCATGTTTCTGAAAAGAAACAGAAAAGTCTAGCTTTTTCACCATTCACTACCTGGCAAATGCGCTGACATTGTCTTTTAGTGTGCCAATTAGTCTCAGCTAAGGCCATGGTTTTATCGATGTGGACACTAGGCTTTTGGCAATTGAATTGAGGGCACAAAACTCATTTCATGTAGTTCATGAACTCTGAATTAAAGATGTATGTGTACAAGTGTTATTTTTAACTTGTTAGTCTGCTAAAACTGTGCTAAGTCAGTATGGTATTAAGAGAATTTAATGCCACTGCCTATGTGCTAACCATTCTCTTAACCCATGTGGATTAACCCTTGAAATGTGAAGGAGTGCCCTGTCAGTACCTCACTTTGAAAGCAGCAAAAAATAGCATCTTTTT
The DNA here is from genome assembly GCA_009867235.2 of Psittacus erithacus. NCBI lineage: Eukaryota > Metazoa > Chordata > Aves > Psittaciformes > Psittacidae > Psittacus > Psittacus erithacus. The sequence continues at coordinate 29,901 of WYDI02016496.1, forward strand.
AGACGCTGTTTCTGAGAATGACATCTTGGTGTCAGCAAAATACTGGAGTTACATGTTATGTCATTTCTAAAAGTACAGTCTGCAAAAACAGGTCTTTCAGGAAATTGATGGAAGGTCATAAGTAAGACCTTTGGTGTTATTTGGGTAAGCAAATGTCCTGGGTTCATCAGTAGCAGTCATTTTCCTCCTTCTTAGTAGCTGGGGCAATGCTGTGTTTTTGACTTTCAGCCTGGGAACAGGGCTGATAACACTGATGTTTTTAACTACTGATTAGAATGTTTACACTGACCAAGGACTTTCTGAGCCTCATGCTCTGCCAGGGAGGAGGGGAAGCTGGGAGGAAGCAGAGAC
>WYDI02016500.1:0-35391 GCA_009867235.2 Psittacus erithacus
AAAGCTAAGTCATGGAGCAGGAGAGCCCTGGGCAGGCGTTGCCCATGGTGAGCCGGTGTGGCTGCTGTGCCATTTTTAATCCTGCTTTGTGCAGGCGCAGGCCATATGAGTGAACGGACCAGACCATGGCGCGCTTCTGTCCTCAGCCATACAGATGTAAAGTCTGAATAAGCAGATGATTTTCATGCTGTTGAGGAGAATGAGGATATCGACAGTGACGTGGCTCAGTTGAAAAGTTCACTTCCTGAACTACTCAGGCCCAGACAAAGACAGGACCAGACCATGGCAAGCTTACGCCCTTCTCTCCGCAGCTGCTCAGAGATTTCTGCAGCATTCAGTAAAGCCATCGACCTAAGGACAAGGAAGCACAGAGAGTGTCAGCCTGCACCATGCCTCTTTCCTCAGCAGCTGGAGGCTCCCCACAGCCATGGAGCAGGGGAGCTCCATGCCACTCACCCTCCCTGTGTGAAACTGACCTGGAATAAAATTTTCTGATTTGTGAACAATTGGCTGATTCTTCTGCTTTGTGTGGTCTTTGTGTGTGGGGCAAATCTCCTCAGAATAGAACTCAAACCAGAAACCAGCTTGCATAATGAGGTTTATCAGAATCAGATGCTTTCATATGTTTCTGAATTCTATGGGTCTGGATCACATTTCGTATGAACTTTATCCAGTAACTCATTGGAATGCTGTAGAGGCGCCTGTCCTACACATGATTTAAAAGGTTGTTTGCATTCATTTTGTCCTTGTGCTGAAGTATCACAACAAATATAGACAGAAGGAGGTAGACTTGGAATCTTGCTGTGCCTAGCTTTGCTTATTTCCTGTTTAGACTATAGCCAGAGGGATAAAGCTGGCAGAGCTACGAGGATGAGGTTAGCGGTCCCTCAGGTACCGCCGTTCTGCAGTCACGGCCGAGTCGTACCGCCGTACTCAGGAGCCCCCCAGCGGCGGCCTCTCGCCAGCTCCGAAAGGCTCCTCGCAGGATCATGGAGCGCAAGGTTGGAGAGGCCTCAAGGATCATCTGGTCCGACATATCTCGGCAAAGCATGACCAGGACTAGGTGGCAGCCGAATCTTTAAAAGTGTCCAGTGCTGGGGAACCCACCCGTTCCCTGAAGGGATTATTCCAGTGGCTGATTGTTCTCACTGTGAAAAGCTTTCCTTTAGTGTTCATCTGGAACTTCCCCAGGAATAACTCCTGCTCATCACCCATCATCTTTTCCGTGTGACAATTTGTAAAGAGTGAGTCTCCGACTTCTTTGTAGCCACCCTTCAAATACTGGAACATGGTGATAAGATCTTCACTGAGCTTTCTCTTCCTAGACTGAACAAACTCAGTTCTCAGCCTTTCCTTATTTGGCTTTCCAGTTCTTCGATTATATTTGTGGCCCTTGTCTGGACCCTCTACAGCCTGTCCAAATCTTTTTTGTACAGTGAGGCCCACAAACTGATAATCCAAAAAGGGATAATGCAGCATAACAAGTCACAGCCTTGTTACTGATAGCAGTTTGACATGTGCAACTGCATTTTCTTAAAAACAGCACTCTTGTAACAGAGCTGTGTACAGCCATCATCACTGCTGAAGTGGAAAAGTTGGTGAGTACCACGAAAGTATTTAGTATAATTGTGTAGCATCTGAGCAGGTCAGACCCACGGTACTACTACATTCACAGGCAGAGGGTTTTCTAACACATGGTGAGACTAACATGGTTCCAGTTCATTCCTAAATTGCACGATTTGCATGACGTTTCACTGTGACTTCTGAATCAAAGTCTCAGTTACAGAACAGATAATAGAAAACAGTGTCTTTCTTACAGGGGATGTGCAACTTAGGTAATAAAGAATACACATTAGAAAATTAATAGAACACATTGTTAAATGATACATTTTGTAGCATTTACTGTAGAAGACTCGTTCAAAATTTCACAGAGAACCACAGCCTTCTGAGTTTTCTGGGCTTGCCTATCATAGGACTGATGCACTATAAAAACCACTCACTATTACATAATGCTTAGTCAAAATAAAGGCTGATGCAGTACATCAGTGACACACCAAGGCTGGGAAAAATATTAAACGTTCCCTTTAACAGTGGAAAAACCTTCTAAACAGAAAAGTAAGGACCTTTCTCACAATGAGGTTACTTGACAAAGAAAAGTCTGCATGAGATAAAGGAACTATTGTTTTTTTAGAGGACAGACCATTTGTATTTTTTATTTATTGGGAAGCACCTCAGGTGAAATTCTCCCTAGATGTTTCAAATTATACATAGAGAAGCAATCAAAGTTAAGATTGTCTTTGAAATCAGCTCTTTTTACAAACACCAGATGAAGCTATAGGAGCATTTAACACTTTGTCCTACACAGAGAGCAAGTAAAATTCACACATGAGCAACATTCACTCTGAAGTCATGTTAAAAACCACAACCTAGCCCAAAATAAGCTAGTCTGAGTAACACAAGTGTAGATGTGATTCTTTGTGTGAAGTAATTTCTCCTGCTTTTGTTTTACTCTATTTTTCTGCAAACCATAGGGAAAAAAAAAAAAGATAAAAGTTCTGAAAAGTCTTTCTGTCATAGAATCATGGAATCATTCTATGTCTGTATGTTTCCTAAAATAGAAAAAATTGCAAAAGATAATAGAAGAATGATGAATAGAAAAGGAGATATGTTTGATCACTCTCCTTTTACAGCTCCTAATAGCATCACATATTTCTCCCTGATGGCCTAGCTTTGCAGCTCATTCTTCTACCTATGACAGTTCCTTTAATCCATTAATTCCATTTTTTTACAGTTTCTGAATTTCTGCAGGCCTTTGTCGTTTATTTCATGAGCAACATTAAACTGAGATGGACTAGGCTACATCTCTAAGGAAATTCCAGTTGCTGAACAAAGTAGTTTTAGTAGTTCCTTCTGTACCAGAGCTGATGCTGCATCCCCTGCTCAGGTTTGGCTGTAGGACAGCTAATGATGCCATCTCCCACAGGAAATGGCCAGTGACCCATCTGCTTCAGCTTCCAATATTCTCATGAACTTGTTCAGTGTCTCTGATTCACATCCAACTTGTTTAGTCAGCTGATAGACTATACTAAATATGCTCAGTTATAAACCTTATTTCTCTGTCAAACTGGACTTAAGAGTCAGAGTCAAAAATGATTTTAAGAGACTTTGTGAGGAGTTAATTTAGACTGTGTCTACACTCCCTTTTGTAGAGAAGGCACTCATCAGAAATCCAAGCCTTACTAAAATGAACATTTAAGTTTATAACATTTATCTGAGTTTTCCTAAAAGCCATGTAAGCTTAGTAGGCTACTGAATAGAAGGAAGACCAGTATCTGTGACTGTTTTGTGTGTGTGGCTCAAATAATTAGGCATAACCTGGGATACTTCCCATGTTTTTCCCAGGAGTAAAATAGGTACCGACTCTCTGAACTGCCGTAGAGCTTACACATGACCTAGGTGTCTGCTTGCTCAGAAATGCCAAATGCAGCAGTTCTGGGGAAACCATCAGCAGATATTTGGACACCCTGGGAATCAGCAGAAGCCTGGGCCCATTGCAGCTATAGTCACATCTGTGGTTAAATATTGGACATAGATATCCAAAGTATGCCTAAAGGCTAGGGTGAATCTAAATGCTGGCTCCTAATCTTGCTCAGAGGGCAATGCCATCTAAAAAAATTGTGTTCTCAGGACTTCCTGAACATACCTTGCCCACCAGTGACAACTGGAGCTTCATTTCACAGAATGGTTTGGGTTGGAAAAGACCTCTGGAGATCATCTAGTTCAAGCTCCCTGCCAAGGCAGGGCCACTTAGAGCAGGTTACACAGGAATGTGTCCAGGTAGGTTTTGAATGTCTCCCAGAGAGGGAGACTCAACAACCCCTCTGGGCAGCCTGTGCAGTGCTTTGCCACCTTCAATGTAAAGTTGTTCTTCCTCATGTTGAGGTGAAACTCCCTGAGACCTAGTTTATGGCTATTGCCCTCCTCCTGTCACTGAGCACCACTGAAGAGAGTCTGGCACCATCCTCCTGGCACCTGCCTCTGAGATATTTACCTGCATTAATGAGATCCCTTCTCAGTCTCCTGTTCTCTAGACTAAATAGGCCCAGCTACTGCAGTCTCTCCTCGTAAGAAAGATGCTCCAACCCCTTGATCATCCTTGTGGCCCTCTGCTGGACTGTCTCCAGTAGCTCCTTGTCTTTCTTGTACTCAGAAGCCCAGAACTGGACACGATGCTCCAGATGTACACCCTGCCCATGGCAGGGGGGATGGAACCAGATGATCTTAAGGTCCTTTCCAACCCTAACTATTCTATGATTCTATGTGACCACACCAGCGCCAAGTAGAGGGCCTTGACCTTCTGGCCACACTCTTCCCAGTGCATTTCAGGATACTATTGTCCCTCCTGGCCACAAGGGCACACTGCTGGCTCATACTCAACTTATCGGAGTACTCACCAGAACTCCCACAGTATTGGTCCCATACTGTCATAGAGGTACAGAGAGTTTCAAGGTCCCATTCAGGGGCAAAACAAACCATACCGCTTTTGCACTACCACAGCACTCTACAGATCTGCCTCCACCCATTGCACGAAGTTCTGCAGGACTCTATAATGGCATAAATTTACCTATTTAAAGAGCTAGACAAAGGTATTAAAATCTCATGGCTGTAATACTGTAAAGCATTATTTGTTCCTTTTCTCTCTTAAGAGATTTGTATGTAGGTACAGCACAATGTTTTGTAAAGCTACCCTTTCTCAATAGTAACCTAACTCTGCAGAACCTTTCTCAGCCTATAAATTTGTCCATGTTACTTGCAGTTAGATGTGCTTTGTGCATGTGTTGCATTAACACATTTAGAAGTGGACTTGAAGAATATGGCCCCAGGTTCATTCTAGTATCTGTGATTTTAGGTATACCTCCATGTCCATGATAGCCTAAAGACAGCATTCCCAGATCTCTTTCTAAAATAATATTTAAAAATCTTAACCTTGCTGATACATTGAATTTTTGGAGTCTGTAGCAGGACTCTTGTCAGTCACCATTTATTTTCCAGGAAGTATTTTGCAAGGAGACAGTCTTAAAAACAGATGGACTCTTGTTCCATTAAGAAATTCTGTGGATCATAATTTAGGTGTGAACCTAACTGCTAATGAAATTAATCTTAGTTTTAAAAACACAAAAAGGCAAATTGTGCTGCCATACTGCAGCATTTGCAAGATGTTGATTAAATTCACAATCTTTAATCAGCGAATGAGTGTTCACTCCAACATCTCTGGTTAGGTTTACCTAAAAGTCAACTTGTTAAGCTGCACTGTTTGAAGTTTCAAATCCTCCTTCTGGATTAAAACTGAAAATAGCCCGTTATATTTTAGTGTTCTAAAACATAGCACATTCTTCTTGAAGTCAAAAATAGGAGAGGGTAGGGAGATGATTATTTCTAATTTGGTCACAACAGTGGGTTGCACTGATGGCAGACATAAAAAAGGCCCATTGTAGAAGGCAACATAGTTGTATTAAACCTAATTTATGTCTTTTGTAATACACTTGAATTGGAAAAAAAAGATGCATTCTTTATATATATTTCAAATTTGTACTTTAAAAATAGGGAAACTCACTATTTCAAAGCAAAACCTTCCATTTTGGTTCAGCTTAACATATCTCCCATTTCATTTCGGGATCAATGGGATGGTTTTTTTTCACTTGCAGTAGCTAGAAACCAAGTGTTTCAACATTCTTCCAAATACTGAATTACTAATGCTCTCTCCGGTCTCAGTTGCTTGCATCAGATAACTTTGCTTGAACTATATCTATCTGATTTTCACAGCCACATTTAATCATGTTATCTAGGTGAGAAACCATTACTTTGTTCCTCTTTTGTAAAACCTTTCTTCCACTGGTTTCTTTATGGAAAGAAAGATTGAGAAAAGGTAGAGCCAAGGTGTTATTCTGATGAAACAGAAATATTTGACTTTGATAGCAGTTGAATGTAAATGTTTCCCTGGAAGATAGTTGATCCTCTAATGCCTTTTATTGAAACTAGGAAGAAAAGCATGATTTGAATTTCAACTATACAATCATAATTTCTCCAAGATGTTTAAAACACTCAATGATGCTATGCATTTCAATATTGCAGCTTTAGTTCATTGCACTTTGTTTCTGAACTACATAATCTTCCAATCAAATTATTCAGTAAAATAATTAAAATAAAATGCTCTTGCCTCTAGTAATAGTTCCTCTTCATTTCATTCTTCTGAAATTTTTCCACTCATATATTGGAAAGATACAAAATTATAGAGGAGGGAAGCATGGTACGAAGGGACAGAGACCCCACGATTTCTTGTTTCTGGGCTTAATTTCTTCCCTTTATCTACAAATCCGTGTAAAGTTGTGTATTTATACAATTATAAATGTACTGGTTTAACATATTGCCAATTCACTATAGTTTAGCCATAAAAGGGAAACACTGGCAATGTTAGTACCAATAAGGAACTTCAGTAACAACAGTAAGCATATACAATTTGGGGGCAAAATGTACTCACAAGTATATAAGATGTAAATCTCCCCTCTGCTTGTTGAAAAGGTAAGCCAATAAACATTAATTCCTAGATAAAATTGCTACCCTGTCCTTAGGTGAAATCATGTTGAATGGTGATAAGAGTCACAGAATAGTAGATACATGTACAGTACCAATTCCATCCATACATCTAGATCAAAGTCCATTAATTTCTCCTTCCTGCAAGCATAAATCCCACAGAAGATTTGGCAAGGCTGTAAAGTTTGTGAAGCAGGTGAGCAGTACAGACTCCTGATATGCCAGTGATATGCCCTATATCCTCTGGCACACAGGTCTATTAAAAGAAAATAATTTTGTAGCTACAATACTGTCAACAGTGGAGTTTCACTCATTAGTAAAGTACTTTTAAATTGGTACATGACAGGCATTCTGCATGAGCTCATCTACGTTCAAAAATACAACAACCTTTAGCACAAACCTGTTTATTTTTTCTGTACATGTAAATTTCTATCTTATACAAACAGAAAATTTACATTTAGAGGATGAAACACATTTAACTCACAGCATGTTGTAGATTAATTGGACTTCTCTTTTGGCTGCATTTTATAAGTTAATTTAGTGTTAAGTTTGTTTTTGAATACTCAAACTGAGTATTCAAAACACCTATGTTATATCTTTGAAATAAGAAGAAAACAGTGAGATAAAGTTATTTAACCATGTTTTAACAAGAACCAGTTCATAAATCTGTTTGAAATTGAAGCCACATGAACTGGAGAGCTGTTCCCAGAACTTGTATGGCATCTCTGGACTGCAGTTACTGTGACTGAGGTATACTGCAGACAAACTTAAGTTATCTTCCATGACATAGCTCAGAGATCTCCAGTTGTTTGATTGAAACTGTCTGCATCTCTGTGCAAGTAGGTAGAAAAGCAATGCTGGTGCTTTGCCAGCAGCATGCTCTCCACTGCCATGCAGTGCTGCTGCAATAGCGCCAGCTCTACTGTTAACAATGGAAGAGCAGAAGAAAATTACATGGGAATTTCTATGTCTGTTTATATACTGCTGCTCTAAAATTCCAGTTAATATCACCTGCTCACTTTCTGTCTGCTGGTGGTTTCAAAGGTTTCAAGGGACACACCTGTGAAGCTCTCGTTCATGTTAATGAGAATTTGCAAAATTCAATTCAATGGAGTGATGTTAAAAGTCCTTCTAAAACCAGATTAGCAGCCTTAAATAAAGCAACCGTGTAAGCCAGCCACTGATAATAAACAATGGTTTTATGCCCAGAAAGTCTATTTATTTGCAACCATATTTTACTGGCACTATGCTGTTCTGTAAAACCACAATCACTTCCTTGTTTACAAAATGTGTTATACATTGTATGGAAATATTTCCAGTTGAAACCTCAGAGCTAACTCAGCAAAACCAAAGTAACTTGGGGCTTTCTGAACTGCAAAAAATTCAGCCCACAAATTAAATCTATTAAAGCTGGTTAAACCTAGTCCTGCTTTGTTTATATTTGAAATGTCTATTGTAATGCTTTTCCTTTCAAATGAGCTACCAAACAGCGGTGTGTGACATTTCCATAACACATAGGTGTTCAGGAAACTTTTGTTGGGAGCATCACTTAACAGTTCCTTTCTCCAGATGAAACCTGTCAGAAGCTGATAGCCTCTGGTGGTCACATGTAGCTGAGGACAGCCAACATGCTTTTGCTCCTGATGGCCAGCGTGACATCTGCAACAAATAAATGCTCAGAAAGGAATAGGAGTCCACTGGTCCTATGTCTCCTCTGAACTCTTTTTACAGTTGGGGAACATTCTGCCATTAAGTGGTTTCCTCTTCCTAGCAGCCACCAGAACACTATCAAGGGGTTATGTTGATGCAAAGGAAAAGTGCCAACAGTTTTTGGATATTCAAGTATTCGTAAAAAAACAAGGCCTTCTGTGTAGCACATTAGTCATCTGCATAAGGAAACATCCAAACCCTGAAAATTCAGACCAGACAATTTTGTTTGCATAATGCACCATACAAGTCAAAAGCTAAGTATCTCAGACACTGCCTGACACTTCCTTCCACTTCTCCGTGCCTCACTATGCCCCACCATTTCTAAATATATAAAGATGTTGCTTAATGTACCTTGCCAACCTGTATTTCTCACTGCAATATAACAAAAAGAACTTGTTTAAAAGAAATACAGCCAACTTCACACCTGTTTCAAACTGTAGCCTAAGTGATGAACACATAAACCTGGCCTGCAATCCAACCTGAATCTGAGTGCTTTCTCTGTCTTCCACCTGGTATTTCAAGGCAGAAGCACCATAGCAATTAGTATTTACTGCTTCTGTTGTAGTTAAGGCAGCCAGTATTTCAGGGCTGGCAGAATATTCAGGGATGAGCCATTGTAAAATCTAAGCTAGAAGGGCCTAATAGAAATGTCTCATCAATCATTAGGAAACTAGTTTCTGTAAGTATGAAATATTAAGCATGTTTGGATAACAGGGCTCCTGTTATTTACCTTCAACTGGCAAAATTTAAACAAAATAATTACACAACTTGATTAGAATCATCATTGGTGAACTCAAACTGTGCTAACATAAATCCAATCTTTGAGGTAAAGGCAGCCAAAACATTCAAGAAATGTATAACCCAAGTAATAAACAGGCATGGGGTGATTATCTGTCTTGCATGAGTAACATTAATACTACAAAACAAGTTCTGGGTTTAATTACATTTTTAAGGAATATTGAGCACCTACAAATGATGTTCTTAAAGGGAAGAATATTTAATAATATGATTGGAGGAATGTTATAGTTAAGAGATAAGTACTATGCAGAGCACAGTATCTATTTGCAGGACAGTAAATTCATTAGGTTGAGACATTTTTATTAACAGCACAGTACCTCGTACAATGAAACTGAAGCCTTACATACTGGTACACCAGCTGCCACTCCCCCCTCAAATTAATAGAAAAGTAGTATTTTTTCTGTTATTAAACAAGGACTGTGAACATGTTCCCTGATGAACAGTGATCCTTTAGGAAATTGAAACGGGCACTGTAAAGTAAAATAGTAAATGCAACTGCATTTTGAAGCTTATTCACTGGTTACAAATAGCTACTGACACTTAAGATGCCTCCCTATGACTTCAGAAACCCGTGATTTTCCATTGAGCTATGCATCATACTCACTGTGTTGTAAAATTACATGAAGAACCTCCACAAAGTATAACACCTTACCTTGTTGAAGTCATAAGCATTTCATTTAAAAAATATATGTTGCAATGAACTTTAACACAGCATGTACTAAGCATATACTATGCTGTGCATAGGCACAGCAATACCCTTGCGCAATTTAATACACAACCTAAAATCACAGCTCCATAAACAATAAAAAAACCCAGAAGTCAGAAACTGGCAAAGGGTAGGCCTTGGCACATGGACCATCCTGGGGGTGCACTCAAGTGTCAGTAATAATTATTGTCTTCCCATGAACATTGCTAGGTTTGGCATCTCCAATTCTACAAGGACATTTTTCCATACTGGAGTATCTGTTCTGTAAGCTAGTAATCAATATTTCAGGGGAAACAAAAAAAAACCCAAGCCAACCTAAACTATATAATTAAAGTCAATGGATCTTGAATAAGCCTGCAGAAGATTCAGGCAGGGAAGAGTATTTCACTATCAAAACTTTAAACTGGCTCCTAGGACAGAACTATTCAAATGCAAAAAACCCAGCACTGACAGCGATATGCAGAGGACAAAGAGGTGACCAGCCACCTCCATAGCCCCAGAAATGTACATATGCTATACAAAAGCTGAGGAGAACAGAACCACCTTTCTAATTCTCTTTTCACCTTCAAAATCTTTCTGGCAGTTCCCATCATGTTGAATACCAGAAGGGAAACATTTCTATATTTGTTTTTATATATGAAAATGCGTGTGCATGTATAGAGACTACAAGTATGAAATAAGAACAGAACAAACCCATGGTTAATCAACTCAGCATGGAAGTAAAGGGAAAAATGGTAGGATACGACTGTGTTTAATTTTCAGATGTATTTACTATTCTTTCCCCTTTGTGCCATGAATATTTCCATTTCAATCATGGCCAAACCAGTGCCACAATCCATGCCCAGCCCTTGGAACTCCAGCATTGGTCTTTGCTTTGTATTACTACTCAGCCCTGATGCAAAAATCACACACACTTGAGGGAACAAGCTGCTTGTATTGTAGATCCATAAAAGTAGAGCCACTACCCAGAACTCCTACACAAAAGCATAACTCAGAAGCAAGTGCCAGGTATGCAAAGGACCTACTTGTTATATAAATAATGCTCCTTTTCCTATTGTTGCTGTAGTCTACAGGAAATTAACGTGATTAAGTTCCTCATGAGTTAATAATGATTTATTTCAGCTGTGCTCTGAATCATTTATTCAGGTGTCCTAACTAACATTTTTTCTGTGTTCAAATTAAACTATGTTGAGCAGCTGGATGAGAATATAATATTAGCTGGTGAAGTTTATCATATTTCTGTATAAGTTTTAATTATTGAGAGGCATTATATTATAGGATAATATTTCCTCTTTCAGTAGATGAACTGTTTTAGAGTTATCTGACTTTCAATACAAAAGACAATTTCAACATTAAGCCTACAATTGATAGCAGGCTACAAGTCACATCTACCATTTCATCTTACTATAGCAGGCAGAGTAAACCTTCCTGAAATATTATATTTAGAAAATCAAAGTTTCTAGAGAAACAGGACAGAACCATAACATTTTAATAACTTACAAAGAGGTTGGTTCCAAGCTGGAATCAACTTGGATTAAGAAATAGTACTTTGCTCATTAAGACAAAAAACTGCCCACTGCAATGCCTGTAAAACAGACAAATTCAACAACTTGCACCTTCCGTTGTTATTATGATCAGTTATTATTCAGGAAATAAAAAACCTAAGGAGATCCCAGCATACAGGTACTGTTGTACTCCAATTAGCTAATATAGAAACAGGAGCAAGATTAGAGTGTGGATGAAGCAATATACAAATCTGAGGAAAGAATTTCATTTTGACGACAAGGCTGGCAGCGGTTTAAAAATAAAAATTGAGATAACACTAGGTATCATCATCTGGCAGCATAAATTCAGTCTTAAATATGGCTGCCCAATACCAGTGTCCTTTCCTACAGAGAAATAGAGAAAAACACAGAAGACAAGGGTAAAGAGAAGTAACAGAGCTGCTGCTATTGCTTGTAGATACAAATACGAGGTGCCTGGTCTGCATATCTCTGAACATCCCACTGACTCAGGAAGCCAATGGGAACTTTGCTATCAAAGAAAAAAAAAAAAAAAAAAGTGGAACTATGGAGACAACAGTTGGGCACTGCCTTAGGTCTGAGGGAGGCTGATGATCTCTGGGAGAGAAGACTGTCCTGAGGCAAATATAGCACCCCACCTCAGCAACTAGAATGTGTCAAACAAGCTGTATCTGGCAAGGAAAACACTGTCACTAACTCAAACACGACTGGCTCTTATCCTTTCTGTAATGGGCTCTGAAAGCCCCTATGGAAGAATACAAGAGAAAATATCAAGTTCTTGCCTAAAACCAGTTAAGTGACCCAAAAGATACGGGGGGGGGGGGGCGGCGGGCAGGGAAGGACAGCCCAGGAAGAGAAAAGCTCATTCTCTTTTCATTTACATGCACAGCAGCGGGTTATTGGAACAGCTTTCATTCAATGAATAATTCATGAGTTAATTACCAGGATCATTATGTTCTATCAGCATCCTTCCACACGTGGTACATAAGCAAGAATGGTGTGTGCTGTTGCTCCCAGTAGAGATTAAGTTCTGTTTTCTGTACATGCACACAGGAGCAAGAAAGTTATTCAGCAAGGTTAAGTTAGAAATTAGACTGATTCATCTTTGGATCATCACTGGAATTAAGTCTCTCAGTAATTTTAAGGATACACAAAAGAAAAAAACCAGAAGCAGCACGATAACATTTCTGCCCTATTACATAGCATTTTATTCATCATACTTAACAAAGCTGAACCTGTACAAGTTTGTACACATCGCATTGAAAGAACTGTTCATTAGCTTAAAAAAAAAAAAAAGTAACAAAACATCAGACACATTAAACTCATGGTCCCTTTCACAACGTTTGTGCATCAGCAGCAACGGGTCAGCTCCAAGCCTTCGAGAACATCTTCGACGGGAAGCCCATGCCGCAGCGCCCCCTGCCGGGCCGCCTGGAGCGGGACCGAGCAGGCACCCGCAGCGACCTCGACGTGACACTACAGCCATCAGTAAAGAATTAGACGTTTAAACAGTAAAAATAATTCGGATCGAAACCACATATACGGTTAACGACACAGGTAAACATACATGATTTTAATTCAAGATCACATTTTTACATAGGAGAAATATTACATTTCAATCTACCAGTATGGCTTTATCCATGAACAGGTGGACATTTTCAGATTTAAAACCCAAAACTGTTAGTTTTCTGAGAAAACTAAAGACATGCCCCATAATTATTAGCTATGTTAGGAAGAATTAATAAAGAAATAAAAGCAACATCAAAGTGAAGTTTGTAACATCAAGATAGACATCACTATGATTTCGATTTGGAAGACATTTCACCTTCAATTTTATTATTTGTCATAACTGTGGCAGCATATTTCACCTGTGAACTTTCATCTTAGAATACTGAAAAATAAGGTGTCACTTTTTAAGTCAATAGACTGAAATGCACCTGAGCAAAGTAAAATTAAAGTTCAAAGGCTAAAGAAAGCGTGCAGCTGAACTCAGTTTTGGCTTGTGGACATGCACAAAATTAAAAAATAAAATAAATAAACAGCTTTTGGCACTTATCCACAGTAAACTGCAAGGTGACTTAAGAAAAGATAGCTAATAAACGTGATCATGTCACAATGAAACTATACAAGCCATTAGTTCACATTTAAACTACAAATCTGATTGCAGTTATGAGCACGGAACCATAACTTAAAATCCTATTTTATTCAAATTTGAAAAACTATATTGATTTTAAGTAGTTTTAAATACATTCATTCCCAGTCAAAGTTTTACAGTAACTGATGATTTTCAATCACATACACAACCAAGTTATAAATCCCTGAAACGTGGATTTATTACAGGAATACTGATAAAACCTTAACAGAGATACAAATGATAAGTCACATAGTGTCTTATGGTAACTACCTTAACGGTAACTTGACCGCCCTAGATTGGTAGATGCATCACTCCTATTGTTATACTCTAATACCACCCTCTAGGACCAACTGGTTTAAATTGAATTCACAACAGTTTGCAGTTACCTAAAAAAAGATTATTTTTTTAATTACACTATAAAATATTCATCTTCTAACCAGTATTTCAAAATTTCTGGGAACAGAATTTCCCAGTTATAACGAGGACTAAGCATACTAAGTAAAAAGAGTCATTCTAGTGAATTTGAGAAAGCCATTTCAAAATCAGTGCCCTTGCAGAGGAATAGCATACAGCAGTGTACCACTCTACCACTAGATTTTGGGACTTTTGAAGTTAATCTCATTCTGGCACTAACTTTCTGCAGAGTAGGGCTATTTCCAAATGAAAGGCACTCTGTTATGAGTGAAATCATCATTATCAGCAATGCAAATGGGTAACTTGTAACATACTGAAAGAACTGCTGTAGCCAATGTGAGTACTTTTCTTAAAAAAATGTGGAAAAATATAGAACAGCTCTAGTGCATGCGCACACAGACACTAGCCACTGTACAAGCTGAGACCTTCCAAGTAGCTCAACTGCTGTTTGGTTTGGTTTCTGCCCACAATGCTTTTTTTCACTTGGGCAGAAACAAGTGAAACTGTACTACTAGATGACGTGCAGAATAACCTGTAGATGACCACTGCCTCTCTTCCTGCAGCCCACAGAAAGCAGGTCTGGAGAGTGAGTTACATGAGTAGCTCTCTCTCCAGCAGAGTAAGAGCACAGGCACATGCTACTAGTTTATCCCACTTATTATTTCTCCACACTTTTTTTTTGTTTCTCCAATTCCCCCTCCTCATTAAAAAAAAAAAAACAAAACGAACACCTCATCTTGGGAATAAAGCTTTCCTTAAGGATAGGAAAGCTCATGCTTGTTAGTCTGAATAAGGGATGTGCAAAACAGAAGTAATTTCCCTGAGGCAAAGATCTTCAAGTCATGCCTAGCTTACATTGTCTATTCTTATTTTAAGCTGTTATTTGGCACACTGGGGCCTTGATCATTGACTGAGTCTCACAGCATTATCACAGTCCACGTAACATTTATATAACAAAGCAGAAGTTACAAATGCTTCATTCTTTCACTCTGTTTTGGTTTCTCACATTTACACATTAACATCCCTTTCCTCCTCAAGGGTGGCATTGGGCCTCCTGGGCAAAAGGTAGAATGACAAACTTCTACAGTATTCCAAGGTTGCCATGAATACTGAGTGCCTAGAAAGGCATAGTAGTTATTGGACTCAATCCATGCAGTAAACATGGTAAAAATGAAGAGCCTGTTATATACAGGTCAAAGGTAGGTGATTTAATAATCTTTTCTGGACTTACATTATGAAAAGGACACAGGGAAATAAAAAAAAAATAAATAAAAAAAAGCCATGTCATGCTTCCAGTTTAAAACATGTAAGAAGCAAAGCTTGAAACCAAGTCTTTCCAGATTTCCCTTTTAAAATATAAATTGCACTTTTTTATATAAAGCAATCCAAAGTGTAAATTGTAGCAAAAATTTGAAGCTGCCTTACAGTACCAAAGAATATTTGTGTTCCCCACTGAAATGCAGGCAACTAGTTTTCAGCTATTCTGCATACAGAGCCATATGCTCTGCATCTTTCTGCTTTAAAAGAGCCTGAAATTAAATGCCATGCCACTGGACGGTTACTGAACAGAAGATAAAAAAAAAGTACAATTTAAGGCCTTTTCCTCCACAAGGAGCTGAAAGCTGTGGCACAACCCATAGCCAAAACTTAACATGCAAATTAGCACACTCCCACCCAGGGCTCCAAAAAACCACATAAAAATCAGTCATTCTTTCTAATGTCTGTCACACAAGACAATCATACCATCATCACCAAGAAACAGTGCCAATTCAGCATTTTTAAGGTCTTCGAAAATTCATAGCAAAGGGCACTTCTGAGAGAGAAGAAATCTTACAAGATTTGGTTTTAAAAAGACACCACACTCACATTCAAGGGACATTCTTCACTTTTAGGCCATTGTCACAAATCTCAATCTTTATTGTTCTGAAATAAATGCTATAAACATAAGACTCAAAACAAGAACTCCAACTTTCAGTCTCAGAAGAGATGTGGTTCAATGCCCATATCACATGTAACAAGAAGATTTCCTTAAAAAAGGAAAAAAAAGTACTCTGAAGTCTTTCTTAAGAATGAAAATGCAATCCTTTGTTTTTTTCATTAGTTTGTGTATAGGCGGGCACCAGAAACACTTTTGCATTTTCTTTTGAATTCTTGCTATGATGCTTGACGAACCTTTTGCCATTCAACAAATTCATCCAGAAGTACAGGCCCTGCAAATGGATGAAACTTGGAGTTACATTTGCCAATGTCTTTCAAACATCCTCTCTTAAAAGTATGAAGGTTAGAACTACTGGTATAGGTAACATCCATATCAATCCTATGGTCAAATACTTATTAAGACTGAAAGATGACTACAATAATGTCAATCCAAGGGTGGCAAAAAGCACACAATAAACACTACACGAAACTACGGAAGTGCTCCTGACATCTGATGGGTGCCCTGAACTGAACAGAAAACATAAAAATAAGGTTTATTGTAAGTCAACACAACTATTTCCTTCTTCCTTCCAAAATTGCACATAACAAGAAAACAGACCAAAATAGGATGCCTAAAGCAGTTCAGTCACAGCATGATTGACTGTCAATCATGTGTTCAATCACGAGTTCAGTGCCAAGTACCAGCAGCTAGACTATTTGATAGTTAAACTAGTTTTTTACATGTGAGTATAAAATGAGGGTTTGCCGCTTATAATTCTATATGCAAGTCTACAGTTTCATGCGCAAGTGACTTCTCTAGAACCTCAAGTGAATACAGATTGGCTGAAGTACCCTATCACAACCCTCAGATATTACTATAATTAATACCTGCAGTTTGAAGATGGATGGTTAGCAGGACAGTTTTTCTATGAACTGGAGAAGTTGGAGAAGAAATATTTTATATCTTATTGTTTGTTACAGAAATTTGTTTTATGCGAACTGAACATACTGAAATAATAGTTGAATAAGCAAAATGTTATGAATACTTACATGCACCATCTTCGTCATAGTTGCTAAGATCTGCATGGACAGTTCTGCTGAACTCTAGCACATTGTACCACTGATCCTTGTTCATAACTCTATACTTCGATTGCTAAGGAAAAGAATTTCAGAACATTAAAATGTCAAGTAACATTTGGTAATGCTGCATCTCATTTCTCTTCAATCAGTTTCTAACTCACAATTTAATGGGTGACAACAGCTACTATTTCCTTGGGTTTCCATTTTTTTAAACAGTACACATGCCATTTCTGAAACCAAAACTACAGAAAATGGTTTCTTGAAAGATCAGAGCAAAATCAAAATACCAGGCAATCTGGAAGTCACCACTCTTAAGCTTCCAAAACTGACAAATTTTTGTCTTGCCCTGAAGTGGGTATGCTGAGCTCACAGAAATTTCCCAAATGAATGATTACAAAAATTTTCTTTTGTCCAAGGTATATCACAGTATGATTGTAAAGACGTCTCCTTTGCAGTGTTAGTACTGATTTGAAGCCAGGGGATAGTCTCAAGCCTACCATGCTCAACAACCTACACACATCCACATTACTAAGTCACCTGCTGACCAAAATCGGAGTTCAAGGTACCTATATACTTTATCAACACAAAGGAAACTTGATATTTAGCACAGATGCAACTCAAGGGGCTCCATTATTTATTTTGAAATTTACCTTTATAGTCCGATTAAGACAGAAATTTAGCTGCCTTTGATAAGAACAGTGAGGTGCAGCACAGTGTCTGTGATGCATACAAGAACATCACTGTTTCATAAGCATATCAAGTAAGTGATGAGGAGCAATATCCTCATTCTTGAGCAAAACACCACAAACCCCGAAATCCTTCCACAGAACAACACAACTATTACACCATCACTCAAAAAGTTAAGGAAATTTGTACCTCTAGGTATTGATAAAATACTGAAAACAATGGCCAAGTTCTTCCAAGCAGAAGAGCTAACATGGATTTTGCAGTATCAATATCAAGACTTCGCTGGTCTTTATCCTAAAGTTGAACAAAGAAAGCACAAAACCCACTCAAGTACAAGCCTGTTGAATAATTGAAATAATAATTTCCCTAACATGCCAGTAGTCTTACCCTTGCAAAATCAAAGGCATATCTGTAGATGTTCTTAAAGGATGAAATGTCATTCAATTGTGACCGCAAGAAGTCAAATTTACTCTGCAATTTTTCTGTACAATCACACCTGAAAATAAAGAAAAACAAATGACATTTGGACAATGAAAAAAGTGCCAGCAAACATAAAATTACCAAAATGCAATCACCAGATGTACAGCAGTAATACTATGACTTAAAGAATACTGAACATGTTCAACATTCACAGCCTTCTGGAATTATGAATGTCTGGCTTCTGTAATCAAGTTTTCTTAAAATGCATCAGCAACATAATACAAAGTCTCTGCTTTACTTCTCATATAGTGGTCTTCTTATGCCATACTCTGCACTTTATAGGCATACCAAACACCATCTTATCTTTCAATCATTATGAAAGTTTGGAGAAAACAGGATTCAGCATGCATTAAGGTGGTAAAATCCAGCAGTAAATAAGGGCTTTATGCCACGTTTCTTCAGGAAACAAACAAACAAACAAACAAACAAAAAATCAACCCCAAAACCCAAATTCTAAACACACACTTCAAGACTACGTATTTATGAATAGCAGGATTGAGCAGGCAGTCTGCAAAACATACTAATCTACTTGTGGTTTATGACTGATAAATGCAAGCTCTGAGAAGCCTATCACCTGAATTAGTCAGTAGCTATTCAACTGAAAACTCACAGGCTGCATGAGAATGTACTGCTAGTTGACAGGATAACCCTTCAGCAAAACCAACCCTTTGGCAGAAAAGATGATCTCCACTTATTTTACTTAGCCTGTTTCCAAATATAAAAATTAACCCCAACAAAATCCACCTTGCCCTGTATCCTCAATGACAGAAACAATACTTTCAGAAATGCAAATGTACATAAGTACTTCCTTTGGTAATGTGCTTCCCTTCTGGCAGCCTGCCTCTCAGAGAATATATCTGCATCTTTAGCAGCTCTTTGTGGACTTGTCATTTAAGTCCACAGTAAGGGCACTTCAGAAGCACAGCAGCAGGTTGCCCAGATGCTGTACTTTGATGCTGTACTTTGCCCATGGCTGATACTTCCTGTTCCTCAGGTCTGCTAGCATGTGTGTACAGGTCTGTCTGTCTGCCTGCCCCTCTCAGGCTGCGACGAGAGCTGATGAAGCCTTTGGTTATTTCTTGTCTCTAGCAGCATCTACCTAAAGCAGCACTGAGTCCCAGCCAGTATCAGGATTAAACAAATAAAAGTATTAGCTAATAGGCTGAATATTCGTATGACAAGAACTAATATATTTTGCAATAAACCACACATCAAGTTGAAAAGAAATCTTACTCAAAAAGCTTTTGTAATTTTATCTAAAGATGAAATTATTTTTTTGTCTTCAGCCATCAAATTGGCCTATGTATTCTATCGTTTAACCCTTAAAACAGTATTAAGAATATAAATGCGTTTGTAGTGTAGCATAGCATATCTCTTCTTTCCATGTTCAGGCCTTGATACTGCAATTATATTATCCTTTATACTTTGGGACAAATCTACCTATTTAACACCTAACTAACTATTCATCATTTTAGTGTACTAATGGCATACATCAACTACTTAAAATGGGTTTACCACATCTTTTGTCAAATGTAATTTGGCTGGGATTATTTACCCTACCATGGGTAAACACAAATTTCTGTGTGTTTAAACTTCTTACTGAATATTGTTAAAATTGTTCAAATAACCATAAATTCAAGTACAAAGTAAAATTCCTGTTAGTGTTTATTGTACTATTAGCTATATGTATTTTAAGGCAGAAGTAATTATCTTGAAAAAGCTGGTATGAAAATGTGCCTCAATTAAGCCTTAAGACTCCTAAGCTATTGTCAACCTATTTAAAACCGAACAGTCAAACAGGTTACAGTCAAATAGACAGGTACCACCCTCTGAAGCTTTATGCAGGGATGCAGCTCCTTTAAAGCCATTTAAGGCATTTCCACACCTAGCCACTGATTTTCTTCACACTAGTAAGATAAGGAACCGTCAAACTCGAGATCGAGCCGCTTGTGTGGCTGCACCATAAACATGATTACTGAGGTCATCCTTAGAATAATCTTCCTAGTGGTCAGAACAACTTTCTAACTAGCCCAAATGAATTAACACCAAACTTCTGTACAGGGACTAGATAAAATGTGATTTCTTGAACTGCCTTTACTGAAAGATAGCATTAAATGAGGTTATTTCAAGATCAGCAAAACTAAACATTAGCTTACTACATTTTCTTCACATCCCTATACCATTTTTACAACAAAACTTAAAAATAGCACCACAATGCAGTCCCATTTTGATTCCTATTGAGGTTGAGTTCATTTGAGGGATCACTAATATGGACAGTGATGATTCAATAAATCCTACTCAGTCCAATGTTTCGTATTTCTTAATTATGCAAATATGCTTGTCTTTTACTAAAAAGAAAAATTAGTAAAATGTATACATACATTAAACCAAAACCACATAATAGTAGTATATATAGTTTGAATGTCTTAACCTACAAGAGTTCCTCTGCCATCATCCAGCTCTTCAGGCGGTTAAAAGGAAATGATACACTTCTAGCCCATTTATTCGATCACGCACTGAAGCATGATCTTCTGAAATTTAGGCTACATGTTGCAACTAGAGCATACACAGGTCCAAGGAAGTAATGGCAAAAGAAAGCAAAGGGCATCTTTTCTGTGCCCTGACAATGTTATAGGTTCACTATGTCAACTGACTTACAGGTCTAGAGACCAAAGATTGCTTGGATTTCAGTACACATTGAATGCTATACCAGCATAAAAAAATAATAATTTACAATAGGCTTTGTGTTAGCCTTGCAAACATTAACCAAAAGGCAATAACAAGCAAAAAGCTCACTGGAAAAGCAGCTGGTATTAGATGATCATTAAAACCAACCCAAGAAAGTTGGTTTTACTAGTAATTCTGCAAACAGCAAGAAGTTACAAATCTGACATATCAGCATATCACATAACCACAGAGAAGAAAAATGTCCCTTCAAGATTCAGGCACTTAAATGTTGGCATCTCGCAGTAGATTAAATTTAGGTGTCTAAGCTTTAGGTGTTGCCATTCAGAGAGGTCTAGCCAACCAGTTTGTAAGAGTAATTCAGGTGATCAGTCACTAGGTCTTGGGGTAAACTGAATGCCCCTCTAGGCTCCACTGCATTGACTAGATCTCCAAAGACTGCAGTAAGAGTTTAAGAAATCAAGCTCTTGCATATAAACCACACATTTAGGTGTCTTACTGTAGAGCTGAATTCCACCCAACCCTGTTGATGCAATTACCTTATGTGACATTTCACATATATTACAGAATCCTTATTTCAAAATAACTCTGACTTAGAATACACTCTGGGCTTTCAATGCATTTTAATGTCATTTCTTCATGCAAAAAATAAAATTAAACAAACAAAAAAAATATTCTATTGCTTTAAGAGTGTGAGAGTCTTCTCCTTCAAAACTTCTAAGAGAAACTAGATTCCTCCATTCCAGATGGAGTCCATAACATGATCCTCCCTTCCCAGTAAACACAAATGGCACAGGTACACAGATTTGTATTTTCTTTTGTCAGGGTTTAACCCCAGCTGGCAACAAAGCACCACATTGCTGCTTACTCGCTCACCCCCCAAACCAGCACATCTTCTTAAATCAATGAATCTTGAACTCCTTCACATGTGTATCACTGCTTCATCCAGATGCTTAGTCTGCAGCCTGCTAGTAAAGCACACCCAGGGAACATACAGGTTAACTGCTTTAACCTTAGGCAAGTGTTCTGATCACAAGTCTGGTTATATAAAAATGCACAGCAGTACTATATTTTCTGTCTTAAACACATTTAGCCTACAGCATGACCAGCTCTGGTCCCAAGAGCCAGAAGATTGCTAGTCACAGCAAACTATTACAAACAAAGTCTGTACTATTGGTTCTGAAGAGGTGCCTGATTTCACATGTCTTTGCATCTGCGCCCTGCTAGACTGGCTAACTCTTGAGAGCCTCAATTTGGCCATTAAAAAAAAGTACCTTGGAGAAATTACCAAATTATACCCATTCACTGCATCTAAAAAAATTATGCACCCAGAATTTAATCTCTGTCACCCTGGCAATTCAACTATTCCAGCTCTTACTAAATTTAAGAGCTTCTGAGAGTCACAAAATAATCAAGGTCTCTGTCAGGAGCCCAATCCCAAATCAAATAAGATTTGCACAAGACAGATCAGAGTTACTTACTCCACTGTCCTGAATAACCAGAGGGTATCTGCCCAATACAATTTCCTAAATCAATTCACAACTGATAAGGCAATTCTGCCAGCCCCAAGGATCAATACAGCCCCTATTTCTCACCATGCTATAGCTGCAATAGTAGCTCTCTTTTAATACTGGATGCAGTGTCATAACAAGTTACCCTTAAAACATTCATGTACCATAAGCAGTTTCATGAAGAACAGTGACAACTGAACCAAGTCTCAAAGAGCTGATTAGTTTCATACAAGAAACAACCTCTTCAGGCAAAGCACCATCTCCCCAAAATTCATACAAACAGAAGCTTGTTTATAAATTGAAAAAGTGTTACTTAACCTAAGTATTAAGCATGGCTTCTGACCCGCATCTAATAAGTAACACTAACAACCACAACTAATATCAATGCAGTCCTCACCTATAAAGCTTAAAGATCAGTAAAAACTTTCTAGAATACCAATGCCGAGATATGCTTTCGGGTATCTCCAGATCTAGTTATCTGTGTTTAGAATAATATCTTAAAATATTTTCTCTAAGAGAAAGAAGCCACCAATACCTGACTTACTAGGGTTAGACAAAACTTTATCATTTGAGTGAACTCATCAGGTTCACAACTTGGCAAACAACAGTAGCTACTTCCAGTTACTGACTGAGACCAGACCTAAAAGCAAGAGTTTGTGTCTTACTGATAATGAACAAGAAAGTGAGGGCAAGTTTGTGGTGCAAACATAACATTGTAACATTCTATTATATATGTAAAAAAACTCTTACTGTAGTGAGGTCATTCCTTTTAACCATTCTTCCTTGGTAAAAAAACCCATGCTTTCGGCCTCTAGCTTCCAGGCTAAAACTAACATAATAATCTAGGAAGACCAAAAAAAGAAAAAAAAAAAAACCAACACAAACAAAAAAACACACAAAAAAAGGTGAGAAAAAGGAGTCAGTAAGAAAAGGCTGATTTACAGATGTCCAAGAAAAAAAAACCCCACACATTCAAACATTCTAGTAATTTTACATACTTGCACTTTATATTTGTTACCATTTAATCATTCAACTATGTGCAATGTTTCTCTTAATTTTGGTTTCTGAAAAAAATGAGGCATTCCTATAATCAACCAAACAGAAAACCTCACACACTCTCTATGCATAATTGATGTGCTGAGCTGAATTATCTTACAACAGCTCTTAAAAGCAGGATGATAAACAACTTTTTGCTTACTGAAGAACTTTACACAGAACTTAAATCTTATCCAGTACTCCCTCTTAAAGCATTACTTGAATTGTGCAAGAAACCTACATTCTCAGGCTCGACACCAATGTCTTCACAGAACTTTTCTATTCCTTCGGGTCCCACCACTTCATCTGGACCTTCAAAACCAAAAGAAACCAGACTGAAATCTAAGTAACATTCACTCAAAAGTGTTACACAAAATAGTTAGGGTATCTTTAAAAACACTGAATTACTCTATTAAGTAGCTTCTATATTAGAACCATTCTATCAACTGCAACGTGGAGACATGTATAATACATAAGTAGTACTATGAGCCCAAAGCAAAACTAAACCAGAATTTTTATGTTGTGCACTGTCTCCCTACAACAGCAGGCAAGCTATTTTAGTTTGTGTATATGCGAATTTTCAAAAGACTCTGAGTTTCCCCTTGACATAGCTTGACTCCAATAATTATGGTGGTGAGCTGTTTTGAAGACAACCTGGGAGCCATTACTCTGTGCTGAAGTTATTCTATGAATATTGTTCTTCAAAGACTTATTTTATCAACAATAAAAAAATTAATTCCATCTGAGCTCCTGCTACAGATACTACTCTTTCAATGGTGTTAGCATTGTGGGTTTGCAACAGAAGAGGATAAATCATCAAATAATTTAATGTTAGTTTGATTATGCTGAATAATACAAGAAGAGTGGTAACAATAAAACGGAAAAACGCTAAGCATGTTAGCCATGTACAGAGCAGAAAAAGGTTTATGAATGCAGTGAAAATAACTTGAGACCAAAACAGTTAGTTCTGCTGTCACTTTTCCATTTTAACACAAAGACAGCCTCTAAAAAGCAGTAAAATAGCGTATTTAGAGAGCACATACAAACACTCTACAACACACTTTGCTTCTCTGAATTTCTCTCTGGCTTCAGTTATTTCTAAGCCTGGCCCAAAAACTACACCTACTGGGCAACAAATATTATTAGAAGGCCTGTTGACATGCTATTTTGAGGTATCTTGAGCATTATGTTAACACTGTTTCAGAGAACAGGAACCCATCTAAAAGGTAAAGGCTTTATCTTCCAAAATAACATGCCATTTTACAATTTTTTGGCCAAGTTTGCTACTTAGACAGAACAGCCTTTTTCTTTTTCTTCCCCTTGATACCTCCACCTCACCCGTATCCACTGTTGTTATTGTAAGCAGAATTTCTTTTTGAGAGTTGGATAACACACTTTGAGTAACTGCTCACTGTGAAACAAGAATATAGTCAATAAAAAATATTCTTTTCCAGTAAAACTAGCCATTCTGAAAATGCAACTGGCATCTAAGATCACAAACCCTTGAAAAATGTTGCAAAGAGCATGTCGCCTATGTAAGCAAGGCAAAACACTGCCATCTGTTTTTGAGAAGCCCTTACACAGAATGTGTTAAAGAAACTAAGTTGAAGTTATGAAGGGAAACAGACACAAGGACTCACTGTCAATGACAGAGGGTTTGGCCCAGAAATTATATGTACAATTCATCTAGATGAGTGTTTATCTAATTTTCTCTTTTAATGGAAATATTTAATCTCCTATGGTGCGCAATCTCACTGCAATTCCATTTTATGCTAGAAGAGTTGCCCAGTTTGATTACCGGTTACCTAACAAAGTATACCCTCCTACACTCAATTGTTGACTCAACAACAGAAATAAAATTTACAGGCTTTAAAAAAGTTAAAAGTATGTGCAGGCACATTTATCAGAAGAAAACAGAATTATTAGTTTCCTTAAAAAAGACACTTTATGCCTAAAAAGTATGCCTCACATCTATATTAGAAAGCAGATTACTAGAACCAGGAGTTGTTCATTACTGTGGAAAGTCTGCAAGGAAAAAACATCAGTTCTGATGTATTTCAAAACATGAAGTAGAATAATTTGGTATAACCTGGTTCAACACTGTACTGTCTAACGTCAGTCATTTTATTTAAAAAAAAATGCCATGGTAAGTTATAAAGTATAGAATAAAGAAGAAAAAGTCAAAAAGAACAAATATTGAAAAGGCCATAGTAAAAGCTACACTAATTCAAGTGCATGTTATGAGGAAGCAAACATGGACATAATTTTCATATCTACGTCAGCATAAAAAAAAAGCAAAATGCAAATATTTGATGTACTCGCTTATTTAAAAAAAAAACCCCATATATAGTTTTAAATATTAATCCATTACCTGCATATTCGTAAAACCAAGCCAGGCACTTTTTGCTCGAAAAATGTTCCTCTCCACTTATCACTTTACCAGAGGCTTGTGACCTGCAATAGCTTATAGAAACACAAGGATGATAAGTGTTATTTTAATATGAGAAATGGGAAATCATTAAAAATTAAATTCCAAATTGTTTATTACTAGTTCAGACTACTTAAACTGTTTCATGAAGTCTATATGCATAACAATGAAGCCAAATTTGTTAAAAGGCAACTGTCTGTCATCCTATTTCAGCACTTGTTGGAACATAAGATTACCCTGTAATACAACTCTCTCACCGCCCAGTTTATTGCAGCTATTACTTTTTCTGAAATGCAAAAGCAATATCTTGTAGATATTAAACCAAAAAACCCCCACACAGATGGTCAAAATATCACTACTCAGAATCAAACGATTTATCTACTTTTTTTTTTATACATACAGGCATTTAAAGTTAGGTCTCTAATAAGCAGCATGATCTTCAAGAGTGCTGAATATGCACAGATCCCATTTAGGTCAACAGGAGCTGCAGTTCGACGTATTTAAAAGCCAGGCTATTTATAGTTAAGCATCCAAATTTGGGAAGAAAACTCGGTCAGTTTGTTTACATTAAACATGCAACTAAATATCTGTAAATTCTATAGATGTTTGGTACACATGCCAGAACAGTAACATGCAATGTATGATAAGACTAAAAATGCTCAGCACACTCAGCTTCTCCCCGACCTTGTCTTCATCATGTGACAGTTTCCCTGGGAAGAGATTTCCATAATTTATAGTTCTTTAAAAGAATACATATAATAACTGAGTTCAGTAAAAACACTGACCACATGAAAGCATCTTTAGTCAGTACTGAGTTGCAGCACCTTTTCAATGCATGCTCCTTTCAAATACAAGTTAGATAATCTTAGCTTGTTCTAAAAGTATGTAAGAATGAGGTGGAAGTCAATTTTATGAGAGGATTTAAAATTATGCAGCTCCTACACTGCAATTTTAAAATGAAAATGTCAAGCAGGAGAAGTATAGTTCAATTCTGAGAGGCAGTGAACAAATTCATCTCCCATGCATCACTTCATGCTCCACTAAAAAAAAAAAAAAAAAAAAAAAAAATCAACACTTTCCAAGACAAAGCCTTACGTGCTGACAGCTAGAATTAAAGATGTACTATAAAAAAAATCCATTAAAAGCACAAGTCACCAGAAAGACACAGAGCCATACATTATGCGATTGCTTGTTGGTTTTATCTAGTTTAACATATATCCATTTGTAACCACTGGTTTTATTAAAGCACATTACCAACATATTGCTATATAAGAATGCCATGTCAAAAATCCTCGTGTATCTCACATTTTGTGATCACCTAGTATACACTCTCATTTACATCACAGGTTTTGCACAATGCCACCTATCTTCCTGGAGAGGCTTCTTTTTTTAAGGGGCTTACTTTTATTTTTTTGTTTTTTTAAGTAGAAAAAATTAAGCTTATAAAATTTTGGTCAGCAGCATTCAAGAAAGATAAACTGGAACAAATGCAGAGGAGAGCCATGATGAACAAAGAAACTCAAAATCCGATCACAGATCAGAAGAATTTAGCTTGTTTATTTTAGCAAGATAAAGTATGAGAAAACACAAATGCTCACTCCAAATGCACTGCGAGGCAGAAAAATAACCGGAGTGTTCCATAAAGGAAGTGTGGGCACATGAATGGTTATTAACTGTATGAGTAAATTTAGGCTGAAACTGAAAGATCATTAGGGACTGCAGAAAGGGTGTGTTCTGGAACAGTTACCCAAAATGAACAGTCATAATAAAATGAAAGCCAGAGTACTTCCAAGCTCAAGCTTGGTCAACCCCTGAGAAAGGCTATATGCCACAGTTTCTTGCAATAGTCATTCCCATAGCATTGATTTCATAAGTCCTTGGAACTCTTAAGTCCTCAGGATGTTTGTTGTAACTACTGGCTTAGCGACATACTTAAGTTCTAATAATTGATGGCAGCATACAGTGACTTTAGGGAAGCCACAGTGTAAGCACCTGCTATGCCATACTAATGGTTTATTGTTTTAATGGTAATCTTTGGGTACCACAGCATCAGTGGTCTTTTTATGGAAATGAATGAATAAGATGCTTCAGACTCCTGTATGTACTAGAAAAACCTTTCCAGATTTTGTTTTGGAGTGTGCTGACCTCTCCTTCCATTTCTCTGCAGAAAAAAAAAAAAAAAAAAAAAAAAAAGAGATGATTTTGACGCAGACACTGAATATGGGCAACCTTAAAACGGAGGAGACATGGCCAGTCCAGGCAAGAGGGCAAAAGATTAGACTGAGTATGAGGACAAATGCTGGAATCGGCCCAGCTGGTTCAGTGGGAGGCAAAACCAGCAGGGAGCGGGAACAGTTCCCCGGTGTTTCTCGCCTGAGCGTGAAGAGACCAAAAGCAGCAGCTGCCGCTCGCAAGGCGAGCGCCCTGAACCAGCACACGCTGTCCCCGGGACGCGCCCACCGGCACCGGGACGGCCAAACGGCAGAGCTCGAGCCACCTGCACGGCCAGGACCCCGCACTAAGCCCCAGGCACGCCGGGCTGGGCCACGCGGTGCGGAGCGGAGTCACCGGGCCCCCCCATTGGCGGAGGAACGGCCCATCCCCGCGGCCGCTGGCCCGGGACGTGACAGCCGGCAGCAGCCGCCGCCACCGCCGTGGGCCCGTCCCGTCCCGTCCCGCCCCGCCCTGCAAGCCGCAGCCCGCTGGGCGCCGCCAGACGGTACCTGCCGAGTTTACATTTCTTGAGGCCGGTGTCGTCCGCCGCTGCAGCCGCCGACCCCGAGGACTTCCTCTTCTTCTTCACCGGCATCGTCCTGCCTCGGGGCGGGGCCCGCAGCCAAGGCCCCCCCGGGCTCACCACCCCCCGGCCGCTACCGCCTCCAGAGACCGGCGGTGAGGAGACGCGAGAAGCCCCGTCCCGTCCTGCCCCGCTCTGCTCCTCCCCACAGGCGCTGGGCGCTGCCGCCCTGCTGCTCGCCGCACCGATCTCAGAAGCTAGTGCACGCCTGGGGCGTGAGCAGAGAACCGGGCGGTAGCGACTGCTCAGGGAACAGCGAGCGACCCGGACACAGACAGCGCTGGGCAGGAAGTGACAGCGCCGCCGGGACACGCCTCCGGGTGGGCGGAGCTGCCATGAGGCACCGCCCTAGTGCCCTTCTCAGCGTATCCGGGGGCGTCCCTCCGGGCTTGGCCGTGCCGGGTTACGGGTGCGCCGTCAGACGGGAAGGCCGCCGCGAGCGGTGGTGCGGGGAGCAAGAGCGCGAAGAACGGGCGGGATTGTCACAGTAGAATAAAGTGGGGGAGCATGTGCCAGTCCGGCGCTCGGGTGGGAGCAGACACCCGCTCCGTGCCGGACGCCCGGCTGATGTCCTGGCTGACGAGCAGCTCCCAGGGAGGGAGAGCGGAGCCTTTTTCACCCTGAAGCGGCTCCACGGGAGCGGCGGGGACCGCACACACGGGATCTCTGCACCCGCGCTGGCCAAAAGCAGGAACTCGGTCGTTGTTTATCGCGAGTCACGTTTATTCTACAGGGGTGTTTGTTGGGGTGGTGCCTCCGCCCGCCCCTGCCCCGCCGCCCGCCCCTGCCCCGCCGCCCGCTGTGGCACCCCGGGCTGCGGCGGGAGGGCCTCGCGGGCGGGATCTACGTGCCTAGGTCGCCCGGCCGGTGCGGGGCAGACGTGCCTTTCCGCTTTGGCGTTCCAAAGCAGCACAGGCCCAGGAATCGTTGGTTTGTTACAGGAAACCGATCGGTAACGAAGGGCTAGAAGGGAGTGCCTCCAGTGCAGTGGTGCCCGTGGCACCCTAACGAGGGTGGGGGTGTCCTGTCGCTTTGGACAG
This sequence comes from Psittacus erithacus, assembly GCA_009867235.2. Taxonomy (NCBI): domain Eukaryota; kingdom Metazoa; phylum Chordata; class Aves; order Psittaciformes; family Psittacidae; genus Psittacus; species Psittacus erithacus. The sequence goes on from WYDI02016500.1 coordinate 29,537, forward strand.
CCCCGGGGCAGCCGGCAGGGGGCGCTCGCCGCCAGGGCACGCTGCCTACCAGCCCTCCCGCCCGGCGCCTGGCGATTACCGAGCGCGTCCTCTGCTGCCGCCCGGACCACGCTCGCGGGCGCGCCAGGGCCGCCATTTTCAGTCACCATAGCAACAGGCCCCGCCAGCGCGTGGACGCCGAGAGGCCTGGGCTAGAGCCAGAGCCGCTGTTCTTCCCCTGACCTCGTTCCGTGCAATCCCGGGGTTTTTGGGTCCACCCCGGCCTTGATCTGGCATGGCCTGGGAGGGAGACAAGAGGAAACGCTTCATTTCAGCCACGGCTGCTAATTACTTCGGCCTGGATCCGGCGGTGGGGCCCGCTGCCCTGGCCGCCGAGCTCCATGCCCGCCCGGAGTTGAACAGCTTCCTCGACGATGGCAACGAGTTCCTGCTCGTGGTGGAGCGCTCAGGCTCCCAGCTTACGGCCTCCAACACGGTACGGCGGGAGCGGCCGAGCATGTGGGCACCGGCGGCTCCGGCGTGGCCACCGCATCCCGGTATGCGGCGGAGCTGCGAGCCCGGGCCTAGCGCGGGTCCGACGCTCAGAAAAAGCTGATCTCTGGGTGGGGAGACATCTTCCTACTGTAGATATATATCTGTTCTGGTCTTTGTGTCGGTTGCATGAATTACTGGCCCAAGAGTTTGTGAAGATCATATGATCAGTTGTGTGATATATTTGCTGTGGGGCTGTGCCCGTGCTGATGCATAGTTCTGTTGGGCTGCCTATCGTCACTGGGTGGATGTAGCGCAGCCTGGGAAATGACATGTTGTCTTGCTGTAAATGGCAGATGGAGTCCGATATATGTATGGGTCTTTCCTGGGCGAGAGTGCACGCAGGTGACTGGAAGGATTGCATTGCCAGTGTCCATGCAGGAATTGTTGTGGTCTGGTGTGGCGCGTTGGCTTGTACTTGACAAGTCCGAGGGTGTGTGTTTGTCCAAATAATGTATTTTGCAGATTGATGTGTCCAGCTGTGAGCAAATCTGAGGTTCGTTGTAAGAAATGATCTATTGTGAGTGTGTGTGTGCAGTGAGCAACTTATTCCAGTGATTCTGTGGGGTGTGATGTGGTGGTGAATGTCACCGTGCAGTCAGGACCTGGTGTGGCACCCACTATGTAGAGTGTGCAGGCAAAGGTGGGGTCTTGATGTGCGTCTCTGCTACGAGACCAGGGACGTGGTGTCTCTTATGTCGGCGACAGAGCTTTGCTCTGCTCTGAAGACTAGTATAATGGGTCCTTAACATGTGAACTGCGGTGTGGACAACTAACATTCCTCCTTGTGTATTCCTGTGTAGTCTGTGAACTTGAGTGTGTGCTTTATTCTTGCAAGAATGAGCGTTTATTTGTAGCAGTTTTGGGGTTGTGTTGCTGAGCTGCTGTCTAATACACAGAGCCATTGTCAGCAGCTGTGGAAGATCAGGCATGTATCAGGGCTATAACGTATACCTGTTGTCTCAGTGAAATGATGTCTGTTGATATGCTAGACTTGATAAGAAAGTAAATTTTACTGTCCACTTTTTATTAGTCCTCTGTTTCTTTTAAGAGGAAAAAAAGTTCATAAATGTTTAGTTACACAGAACTTGGAATTTCAGGAAGTGTATCTTTTTGCTATTATTTTATCAAATGTTTAATAATGTTCTCCTGTTTTATGAATTCTTGGTCAAAAATAGTTTCAATAATTGATTATATGGCAATTTTTTGGAGCTTTACCCATAAGTTGGGCTGTGAAGAGAGTTAGAGTCATGTTGCAATTTACGATTTTACTGATGAAGGAGCATGCCTTTCTCTGTACCTTGAGATATCTATGAATTGAAATAGAGTTATGTACTTATAAACTCAGGAGAACAATACTGAATACTTAGAAAAATATTCCCAGTTTCATGTAGCATAAACATACAATTAAAAAAATAGCTTTGTGCTTAGTTTTCCCTAGGCACAAGGTGGAGTTTCTGATTTGTCCCAGGAAGTGGTAAGTGGAGTTTTCAAAATCAAAATGGCATAAGTAATAATAATATATAAATTATGGTATTTACAGATATTTTATGATCAAAAAGACATTACGTATTTGATGTTGGAAATCAGGTTCCTATGAGCTCAGGAATGAATATAATAAAAATGTTCATTTTGGTGCAAATTAAATACTACCAGAATGTTGCCAGAGCCCATAGGAGTAATATGATATTTTTTTTTCTTGTTGCAAATCATTTGTGTAAGTTGTGTACATAATTTAGTCTAATACGCAGTTTTCTAAACAAATCCTGTCTTCTTGATTGTTACAGATTGAAGCTACTGATTCAAAGGAGAATGTGCTGGTGTTCTTTAAGCTGCGACCTGATGTAATTACAGAAGATAATCTTCACAGTAATATTCTCATATCATCTATGCTAGATTCACCAATTAATACCCTTTATCAAGCTGTACGACAAGTTTTTGCACCAGTATTACTGAAGGTGAGCAAGATGCCAGTTTAAATGTCTTGTAGATTTGTATTGAAACAGTGAAATTCCAAAGGATGTTAACTATACTGAGATAAATATTTTAAGTTTTAAAATTAAAGAACTTAAATAATGGATGATAGTTCTAATTTCTAGGTTATAGAAGGTAGTTCATGTCCTATCAGTAAGGATGAGAAGAAGATTGTAGTCACACACATGCCTGACTAGAGATGTGGAATACACTGAGCAGTGGTGGTTAACGGAGACAACAGCTTCATTCCTCCTTTGCAGCAGTAATTCTGGCCTTGTGTCCATTTCTTGGTTTAGTTACTTTTAGTCTATGAAATGCATAGGTCTGTATCATGCAATCCATGATTCTCTAATATGTGGTATGATTCTCTCTGCAGTTGTGCTAGATTCTATATTAATTTGTACAGCTGCATTTTTAAATTTTTTTTTTTTCAGTGTTCTAAGCCTTTTCCTTCTGTTCCATTAAGGAATGTATTTCCTTTGTCTGTTTTTTATCAAAAATGATAACCATGGCTGTATTTCATAAGATGATCACATAGTTTCAGCATTTAAAAACTTCTAATTTTTTGTCACAAGATTAATAAAATATTATGTCATGATATTAAGAAAATATTTTTAGAAAAACACAGTAACTTTTCATATTTGATTCTAGCATTTCCCAGATTCTACTATAGAAGTAGATGACAAATTTACATAACTTAAGAGAATTCATTAAAAAGGAATTTTGAACACATTTACAGAGTGTCTTTATAAATTCACGAACTGACTTTTGATTTTATGATTTTTTTTTTATTATAGTATTATTCTTAATTTTTAAGTGAAAAGACTGAGGTGCTTTTCCTTGATTTTAAAAAATAAACTGTTACGTTGTCCCATTGTGCTGGTTACTACTGAATCAAGTTTGTTTTGTTTTTAAGATTAATGGGAGGAATATAGTGATTGTTCTATCACATGACAAAATTTTTGAAATTGTCTTTGCAGGATGAGAGATGGAGTAAGTCATTTGATCCCAAACTCCAAAAACTTTTAACTGAGCTTGAAACTGGCTTGAGTGCTGTTCTCAGAAGATCAGATCCTAATTACAGAGGATCAAAATTCAGTGAAGATGATGTGCGAGGTTTGTTTTGCAGTTACGTCTTTTATAGTTAATTATAAAATTTTAAATTAGGAATAAATAATATATTTAGGGATTCAGTTTTCAGACTTCAATATCCCAGTGACTGCAGAGTGTGAAATGTAGCTGGTTGTAGTGTGTAGATTGGAATTAGTGATGATCAACTCTGGTCTCTTGGTATGAACTTGATACTAAATCTAGTCAGAGTAAGAAGTTGAAGGATAGTTACATAACCATAGAGTAAAAATTTGCTTTAGGAAGTAGTTCTGACTGAAAATATTTAACAACCATGCATGCATTTCATATTTAAATATTTTGCCTTATTATTTGCAGCTGTACTAACACCAACAGATGAATTCCAGTACTGGATAGAATGTGCTCGTCATGGGAGTAAATGGTGTAGTAAAGCGAGAGCTTCTTATTTTAAGGACTTATTTGAGGACATTGCAAAAGTATGTTTTCTTTCTTCTGATCAGTCATGTATTTGTAGACTCTTCTTATGAAATACAGAATCATAGAATCATGGAATAGTTAGGGTTGGAGAGGACCTTAAGATCGTCTAGTTCCAGCATCCCTGCCATGGGCAAGGACACCTCACACTAAACCATGCCACCCAAGGCTCTCTCCAACCTGGCCTTGAACATCGCCAGGGATGGAACATTCACAACTACCTTGTGCACCCCATTCCAGTGCCTCACCACCCTTATAGTAAAGAACTTCTTCCTTATATCTAACCTGAACTTCCCCTGTTTAAGTTTGAACCCGTTGCCTCTTGTCCTGTCACTACAGTCCTTAATGAAGAGTCCCTCCCCAGCATCTTTATAGGCCCCCTTCAGATACTGGAAGGCTGCTCAGAGGTCACATATGTGTCAGTGTATGTACATTCTTTTCAAGCGTATGAATATGTAACAATTTGGTTATTTTTTTCTTGGACAAAATATTACTTTAAATGACATTCATGTAGTTTCTACTGACAGTGCTACAAGGGAATTCGGAGCAGATCTGACCATTGAATATTAAGAGCTGCTGTAGGAATATAAGTCTCTTACAGTTTGTGAACTAGAAATTGGCTCATGAAATTACAAAAAGGAAAACTGAAAATGCAGCAGATAATAATAAATGCCATGGTGCAGTATTTTTGTCACCTGTAAAGCGCTTGCTTGAATAGCTTCAGTGTCAGTGCATTCTTCACATGCGTAAACTTACACAAAGGCTTGGGTTTTGAGAGGATTATGCCATGTTCTGTTAAACAATAAACCCCAGGCAACTATAGCAATTGCCAGCTTCAGAAAAGTGTAAATATTTCTACAATACCAATTGCAAAGCAATCATATTAAGGGTATTTTTTTTTCCTAGGATTATTTCAACCTGGATAGCCTCTCATTATTTGAAGTTGTGGATTTGGTGGAGACTACCAAGGGTGCTCTTGATGGTGTGTGGAGACAAACAGAACATGATCCTTATCCGCAGCCACGCATGCATAATCTCCTGGATGTAATAGGTAAACCTTTATGCAGTCTTTGTTAAATGAACAGTTGAGAAAAAGTAAAATGAGTCCTTGAGCAGAGACCTTCCTCCTAAAGGCATCAGTGGTAGCCTGCAGCAAAAAAGTGCTTTCTTCTTGTAATTATGACCATTGATACTATTTGCCTTATAGTCCAGTAATTCAGTTCTGGTAGATGCTTTCACAGGTGCTTGGGAAGATGACAGGTAATAACAAGACGGAGTTGAATATCTTTCAGCCTGTGGACTGGATTTGTCTTACTTCTGTCTGACTCTTTGTCTTTCTCTCAGAGGAAGAAGTTTTTTTACATAAATGCCCGTTTGAAAGTTGATTCAGTCTATGCAGAGGTGATTGCTTCTCTCTCTCTCAACAGCAGTCCCATTTTCTGGGATAGGCATAAGACGCTGAGTTTGCCTGCTGCTGCCACATGTGTATGTGCATGAGGGAAGGATTGCTGGGGACAGCCAGCTGCTGCCATTACTGCTGATAAAGACAGATGCTTGTGGGTGGATTCCAAAATCCAAATCGGTCAGCATTTGATGGTGGACCAACCTCAGTGTCGTGGTTTAAGCTTAGTTGTAAATTAGAAAAGCATGTAGCCTGCTTGCTCCCCCCTGACAACCTGTCCTTCCCCCCCCACCCAGAGGGATGGGGAGGAGAATCGAAAGAATGTAACTCCCACGGGTTGAGATAAGAACAGTCCAGAAACTAAGGTATAACACAAACCGCTGCT
>WYDI02016502.1:0-22711 GCA_009867235.2 Psittacus erithacus
CAAACGTGGCCTAGTGCAGCCTAGCATTTGGTCTGCTTGTACAACTGCTCCAGAGAGCCATGCCCTTTCTCATCAAGACATTCCTCAACAGCGATTAAGCTGGATACTATGGACCCTAGAACTCTGATGCAATTATAAAATATATTTGAAAATAATGTACATTGTTCTAGGTTTTAAATGGCTCAGTCATATGGCTTTAGTTCATATGTATTGAAAGCTACAGCAGGACTCACTGCATGGAAGACCTGTGTTTTGTGTGGTTCAGAAGGCTTGCCATCAAATTTTGATTTTGTGATGTATTTGGAATGAATTGGTATATAAGACATGGATTTCTTATTCCTAATACATAAATATAATGGGAAAAGTCAGAACCACTTAGCTTTGGTTTGTTTGTCCACATTTAAGTGAAGAATTTATGTAGAGCACATTCTTGAGAAGCTCTCACAAGGACGAGATTGTAAGGGTATTGCCTTATGATTTGTAGGAAACATCACTAAGATTCAAGTTGTTTTGACCTTTCTGAGCTGATGACAGTTTAAATAGCGATCCAGAGTTTTCAGAAAGCCGGTGTCATCACGCTACAACGTACTTGCGCCTGAGCCTGGAATACCACAAGATGGCACTACATAAAAGTAAATAATAAGAGCTGCCTTTAAACCAACGTGGCTCCTTATTTTCGTAAGGTAAATCGATGAGTATATTTGCTTAAGTAACTTTAGGACAATGCCATTGCTATTTCATAGAATCTTTGTTAAAACATCTTTCAAGCAATCCTATTGATGTAATTAATGTTTTGTGGTGAAAGTGTGTGAAAATAGTATTTTTTGCCTTAATCTTCATGACACTGTTTATTGCTCTACTAAGTATCAAATCTACTGTAATATTAAAATGACCTTTAAAAACACAAATACTATTTTCACAGTATGCAAGCTTAATAGTAGATCTAGAATCTGATGGCTTTAGGGGAAGAGCAAACTCTAACAACAGATGAATTTCTCAAACCATTTCTCATTTTTATTCAAAGTTAGAAAAAGAAATTAATCATGAGAATAACAGCAAATAACATATTTAAGATAATTGTCTCTAATTAGAGTGTTTGTCCAGATTTCTCATGAGGCAGGTTTTGCAATTAGTACTAGTGGTGAGGGCATTGAAGACAAGGGTTCAATGAAGTTTGTCCCACCAAGGTTAAATCATGTATCTCTTGTTTTAGGAGTAGATACATAGATAAACAAGTTATAACATCTGAGAGACTTTTAAAATAAAAATATATTTCTATTACAAACAGCCAGTAGAGCTTTATCCACAAATTTCTGCTTGAAGTTTGAAGATTCATTTGAGCTGTGCCAGATCAGATGATTCCAGAAGGTCCCTTCAAAGCTAAGTGATTCTGTGATTGTGATTTGGAACTTTTTTTTTTCTTCTTTTTTCTCCAAGTCCATTCTTGATTACCCCAGTGTAATCTATTGCCTCACTCACACCCATGGCCTAATCACATCTGCATTAAAGCTTTCAGCTAGAAAATAAAGTTGATTATATCAACATAATAACAGTGTTATAACCAGCCAGTGCTCTGGTAACCCTCCAGATGGCCCCACATATGAATTGTGGAACTATGCAGTCTTCAATATGTAAACATTTGCCCAGCACTGGTATTTAGGATGAGAGAAAGAAGTCCTCTCCTAAGGTCTGCAAGTGAATCAATCATACCTATACATCTAACTAGTCACATCAGCTCAGTAATCTGGTTGCCTTCCACTGACAATAGAAAATCACAAATCCATTTTCCTTTATCTATTAAATGTCTAAAAGAATTGAAGCAGCAACACATTTAAGTGATACGAGAAGTATCTAGGTAATTTTCTGAATCCATAGTGAAATCTGTGACTTTATTTGCTGTGTTGTCAGCATTAACTGATGGGCTTTTACGTTCCAGTTTCTTGAGGTTATGTGAGAAGACTGCAATCTATCAGTTGCCATTAGGTCCAAAACCACTACCTGCCATTTGGTTAGCTTTGTAACTGAAAACACATATTATGGTACAAGGTTTCCTTCATATTCTTGGATTTCTTTGACAGAGATTGTCTGAATATTAGGTAGTGGTGAAAACATGCTGATCTGTTTCCTCTGACTCAAGAAGTTTGCTCCAGTCATCTGTATTAACTATACAAAATCAGCATAAGTGAGGAATAGCAAGACAGAACCAGGATATTTTTAATCAGTCGTATCTGCTGAGTGATGCTGGAAACAAAGGAACTCTTCAGGGCCTACCCTCACAGCTACAGCACAGTGCTGTAGAAACAGCTTTAGCAAATTGTTAGATTAATCTTACAACCTTCCATTGTCCCTGTCTCTCCAGCTGTCTGTCCCAGTGCTTAAACTGTTGCGAATTGTGTGGAAAGGAAGAAGCTGGATAAGAGCCTACTGCAAATATTCTTGCTCCATTGATCCCTGAAAGAATATAGTTAAAGTAATTCCCTTATTCCTAAAAAAGATTTCCTCCTGACTTTAAAAACAACAGCTGGGTTAGTGGTTAGATGATTAAAACGTGATCACTTGGTCTCCTTTTTCAACATAAACATTAACTCGGAATCAGAATATACAGCATATTTGTCCAAGAAAACATGAAACTGTGAATAAACTTACAACTCCAGTCAGTTTACATGCCAGAGCTAAAAACTTCAGCCACTCAATTTCTTCAGTAAATCGTCCAACATTCATTACACTTGCAAATAAGTCTTGTGGGAGATTCAGTGCCTCCCACATGTGAGCCAGTCCATCTACATGCATTATAGTTCCTCTTCCACCTGGAGACAAGCACATTAAAAACACGTCACAGAACAGTGCATGCTATTTTGCTTTCATTCAGAGGAAGACAAAGTTTTCTGTAATGCAGTATCACACCCAAAACAGTTGAATTGGACTTGATTTAGGCTTTTCCTTTTGAAATGTGCTGTGATGATTAGGCGCTAGATAAATAGGGAGCATCAGTGATACCAGAGACTAACTGGATGCCTGAAGCATTTTGTGGATGCAGTTAAGAAAGATTATAGCAAAACCACTTCATAAGTAAAATGGAAGGAAAAAGTGGAAGCACACAGTAATTATAAGTTACAAAAATACAGGTAAAATTAACAGCGTGAATACAGGAAAGAATTACTTCTGTAACATCTGGAAGGATGTTAAGTTTACAAAAGTGTAACCTGACTACAATTTTTAATTTGTTAGTGGATGTTTATTCATGCATATTCTTTCTTTGGCGACAATGGTATAACTTGAGTATGAAAACCATAAGCCTTCAGGGCCAAAGGAAGCACAGCTGAAGAAATAACGTACTTTCTATTATATAGAAACAGCTAATACATTAATATTCTCCATCCAGTATATTCATATTAACCACACAGAATATTTATGGACGTAGGGGTGAAATGAAAGCAGGATATCCAAACTGAAAATGTAGTCAGTGTAACAATATTACTGAATAATAGATATAATAAAAAAGCTATGGGTATAAATTATCAATGTTTTATATATTTGTCCAAAAGCATGGAAGATATTTCTTGCTCTTTGATTCAAGACCTTTAAGAGCTCTGGTGTGATATCTTTCCATTCTGTCCAAAGCACCCTTCCTGATGTCTGGGGGAACATCATCACAGCTGATGTACAATAAGATGCACAGATCTATGGCATCAAACTTAAGATATCTAAAGAAGCCAAGCTTAGAGGTCATCTGGTCTTTCCTTCTGCCCCAAGTCTGGATCAGAGATGTCTGTGCTCAACCTGCAAGGAATTTATCTAGCTTGCTTTTGAAGACCTTCAGCCTTTCCAGTGGGACAGGCCCTGGCTGGCAGGGCTCTGTGCATTGCACGTGGGTCCTGGATTCCCACCTCTGAGGGAGCAGCTGGCCCCCCACTGCACTCTATGCTACCATCCCTCTGAACAATCTGCTGCAGTGCTTCACTGCAAAAAACAGTGTCTTGCTCCCAGCTTAAATCTTCCCTGCTGCATTTTAACCTACTGTTATATTTTGTGTTCTTGAACTTATGGAAGATTCACTTCCCTTACTTTGCAGCAGTGTTTGAAAGATTTGAAGACAATTACTATGACGTCTTTAATGTTCTATTTCCTATGGTAAACAACTTGAAATTGCTCAATCTTGCCTGCGTATTTTGTTTCATAAAATTTTATTTACTCTCATCTGGAGTCTTCAGCTGATACACATCTTCCTTGAAATATGATGCCCAAAACTGGACAAAACACTGCAGCTGAGACTCTACCAATGCTAAGAATAACAGAAGGATTACATCATCTGTCTATAAATGATACCCTGTTTATATTTCTCAGTACAATATTTTTCTCTTTTGAAGAAGCACAGTATTGTTAACTGATGTTGAACTTGAATTTCACAATAGTCCTCAAAACTTTCTGCCACAGTATGAGGTATCCAGTTATCCCTTATGTTGTGTATATTGTTGCTTAATCCTGATTTACTGTAGAATTTTGCATATTCTCTTATTGAATCACAGAATAGTTAGGGCTGGAAAGGACCTTAAGGTCATCTAGTATCAAACCCTTGCCATGGGCAGCTATCTATTTACCACAAGATGTCTCTAATTTGTTAAAATATGTTAAATGAGTTTTTAATCTAGGTTCCATCCCCTACATCCTTGAGGTTACAGTCTGCTCCCTTTAATCTACCCATATGTAGCTGCCTCTCCACACTTCTTGTATCAAATATTTCCCCTTCCTCTCAGCGAAATAATTAATAACATGCATTCAATTTTCATTTTGATTCAATGTTAACAGCATAGTATGATGAATAAATTTTGTCAGAAGACTGTCATGAAAATTCAGGGTATTGCATCATCTGATCTCCTCCTTGATTATTCAGTTTAGGGTTGCTGCTGCAGTGGATTGGCTTCAGAACTTGGCAGTGGAGTGATGGAGAAACAAGTTCACAACAACGTTGTACATACCATGTTTCTGTAACTTTTACTTATATTATTATTGAATATTATTTTTGTCAATTTGTGGAATTCACTGATATTTTAAAAAATGCCAGTCTTCTGCCGGTGAAAACGATGAGCTTTAGTTATCTTTCTGATGAATTAGGTAAACATGGGTCTGATGCTTCAGTCCATTTAAAATGGAATCTCAGCTCGGCCAGATACGCAATTGACGTGTATCAGTACAAATCCATTTAGCCTAGTGAGGAAGCTGACCTGTGTTCTCTGTTGAGCCACTGATAACCTTCTGAATCTGATTTTATCAGAGTTCTAAGTATTTTCTGCTCTTTTTAGACCTTAACCTAAGGCATTTGAAATAATTAGGAAACTTATTGTTTATTTAATAGCAGGCTCGGGATGATTCCCTTTAAAAAACAAATAATAGTGTTGAAAATGTATCATTATCTGCTTCTTGAATACAGAAAATGACTGAAAATGTCTATATCTGTCACTTCAGGCAAGGAATACATCAAAGGATGCAAGTAACAGCTTTAAGGTAAAATGTTGTCTTCATCTCAAATTATTCAGTAGAAGTAAAGAGCATTAAATCATCAATATTGCCATCATGACCTTAATTATCTCACCTGAAAAAAAAAATTTAAAAAATTGATGCAAAGTAGACCTTAGTTACAGAAAAGCATTTATCATCTAAAACAGGGTTTTCCTAAGCTGTGTTATAGAATGGTAAATATACTTCACTTTTTCTCATCTAGCTCCAACACAGTCTTTACTTGAAAAGTCTGCTTTTGATCTTCCATTTAATTTCAATATTTCTTAGCTAAAGTTCTCAAGCAGTCATTTTTGCTTACACTCATGGAGCATATAAATCCTTCAGTGACATCCTCCTTATTATACTGTTTAGAAGTTTGGGCAAATACTTAACAAAACCTTTCTAAGGATCTGTTGTATCTCTGTATGAAAAAAAACCCCAAGCAAATCACCTAAAAATCACTACCTTCAGTTTTGCCCAGCCTGATACCAAAAGTGATTGGAAATCTTTTCCTATTTCATGACTATTTGTTGTCTTATGAGAAATGAATTTAGTGATCTCACTCTGCTTTCTAGTGAATATGTTAGCATAATTTATGACTCCCACAATAGAGAAGGCTGAAAATATAAAGAGAACAGATTTTTCGTTTTCTAATATAAGTCATCTCGTATTTCTGCTGAAGGACATCGCCTGACTTAGGCTAGGGAATATTGAACTCTTGGTGTTGATGCTTCTCCATACGAAGATACATGAAGGAGCTATATGAAGAATTCCTCTAAAGCAATTGCTACATCCTTTGTCCTTCTGCAACAGTTTAATTGCCAATATAAACTTTAAACTCAGATATGTTGTAACACTTGTTGTATCATGGGACTGGCTGTGTTGTGAGCTCTGCGAGTCCTGCCTTAGGGGGAAAAGAGTTTCTTTTTAATTAGGCAAAGGTGACCTGCTATCTTGGTTAGACAGAGGATGACAGGATTTTGAGTAAAACCTACTGCATTTTTTTTGTTACCCTACTGGCTTCTGTCAAGATACTGATTTTCTCCTTTCCTTCTCTTTTTATTGAATTCCAAGTCTATAACTTATTCCCAGCTTCATTTGCAGTTTCATTCTTAGAGATGGAAGTGGTGGCCTCAGTCTTATCACTTGTGTCAGGACATATGAAAGACACTTGCTGACCTAAAATAAGCTGTTTCTGTGCTCCATATCTCCTGGTGAATCCCTTATTTTAAATCACAATGCTAACCCCAGTCTGAGTTCAGAAGTTCAGAATTTGTCACCTCAGTTTACTTCTTGGTTTGTTTGTTTGTTTCCTTTTTCTTGTACTAAAAGTGTCAGCCCTTTTGTTACGGTGGACCTACCTTTGCAAGGTTCAAGGCTGTCTTGGCTTTACAAAGGCTGACTTGGCTTTACAAGGCTGTCTTCTTGCTTCCTGTCCCATTTGTTCTCCCCCAGAGATGAGTGTGACCTATGCTGTCATGCTGCACTTAATGAGCAGTGCATGTATAGGGATAGACCTTTAAAAAAATCTGGCTTCTTAATATCCTTCAGTTCATATTCATTATCTTAGGTTCAAAATGTAGGATTTCCAGAGCCTGATATTAAAGATATGTTTTCCTTAAGAACAAAGTCAAGAAGGTAGAACTATTTAAATATTTGATTTAGCATATGGATTATATTTCTGCATGAGAACCAGACGATGAAACTGAAAACAACTGTTTACAGTCTTGGAACATCCTCATCTACTTCCACTGTTCAATGTGATAAAAAGTGAAATGAATGAAAAATAAAATGTCATCATAATCTCCCAGCTGGTTACTAACAGACAAAACTGGACTTGGAAAGTGTTAGCTCAAAAATGAAAGGATAAAGAGCAATAGCCATAAACTGAAACACAAAAAGTTTTGCCTCAACGTGAAGAAGAGCTTATTTATGTTGAGGGTGGCAAAGCACTAAAACAGGCTGCCCAGGGAGGTTGTGGAGTCTCCCTTTCTGGAGACATTCGAAACCCACCTGTATGTGTTCGTGTATAACCTGCTCTACATGGCCCTGCCTTGGCAGGGAGGCTGGACTGGATGATGTCCAGAGGTCCCTTCCAACACTAATGATTCTGTGATTCTTCCAACTCCAGACATTCTGTGAAAAAAAAACCACTTCTGAAGTGGAATTCCTACTATGCAGAATGCTAATGAAACTGGTGGATCAAGAAATCATGCCAAGAAAATGGTATTAACTTCATGACGATTTGTAAGCCACACTCAAAAATTACAAAAGATGATATCCCAAAAGCTTGAGCTCCTCCAGGCCTTGAACATCTACATTTCTGTGCTTGAAAGATTACCACCCCATATTGACATTACTACCTATATTCTTTGCTCTTCTTAGTGGAAGTTCCTGAGTATAAGTGATGATTCCCACCTTGCTGTTCTCAAGTCAGTTAGCTCCTTTTCCTCTACTATTCCACCCCTTGTTCTTGTTTCACTTCCCAGTCCTTTGCAGGTCTTCATCCTGAAATACCTTCCTGAGCTCTTAAGCATACACACAAAACTGTTCTGTAGCAGATAATTTCCTTCCATTTCATGATCAATGTCCATGCAGATATCCCACCTTTTCATAATTTTCCCACCTTAACTCCACCCTCTCTGCTACTGTCCTCTGCATATTAAGTTGTTCCTGCACCATGGTCATCCTTACTCCAGTTATCTTCCTCCCCACCTGCCTGCCCATCCACTGGCCCTCTCTCCCCATATCCAAGCTCTTCCCCATTTTCCATCATTAGCAGAGCTGAGGTTTTCTCCATGGAGCTTGGCAGGTCTTAAGGGGAGGAAACATTGGACCTGGTTCTAGAAGCATCTCTGTGTTGTAGTCTACTGGCAGGACTGAGGCTTCTCTTTCCCTCCATCCTTGTGTGAATCACCCTGATCCCGTCAGCTGTGTGTTGCCCAAGGAAGGGTGAGACTGGGGATCTTGGACAGGTCACTGGGGCTCCAGAAAGAAGCTGTTTGTAAGCATGCTAGGCATCAGCAGAGAAGAGAGTGTTTGAATGATTCAGGGTGGTCACCTTGAGATATTGTGACTCTGGGGATAGACAGGGTGCTGGTTATACGTAGTCTTCACTGCAGAATGCCTAGAAGTACATGAGGTGTGTAAAAGTAGTGGGGTGGCAGGGACACCACATACAGTTTCCCAGGGAACTTAGAAACACATTCATACAAATAGAGTGGCTCTTGGTTCATGGAGCTCTGTGTTCAGGAGACCAGGGCTCCACTGGACCCAAGAGGGGTGGGAAAAAAAGTGAGAACAGACTGCATATGTATTTCTCAACAAGGATATGAGCCTATGTGTGACTTTCTGAGGGGACAGCAGCACAGCATGATTCAAATGTCCAACTGGGTTATCAGCTTTTAGAATTGCATATTTAAATTAGGGCCTGGTTTATGTTAGGATATATATATTCTCAATGTCTGTGTATCCCCGAAATCCCCTGTTTAAAATCATGATTCAAGTGGAATGATTTTAGGCAGACAGCCTAAAAGCAGTAACTCCAAGAGGTCATCTGACCTCTGAAATGTAAAAGCTTTCCAAGGAAAGGCAGGGTCTTGGTACAGCCTGGTTCCCATCTGTTTACCCTGAAATTATTTATAATATTAGTTTGAAACCAACAAACAAGTATACAAGTAGCTCCCATGGATTGCATATTGCCTTTGTAAATTATTTGAATGCTTCAGTCAAAAAACCTTCAATTGAAAAACATCTTAAAGAGTTAGAGTCAAGAAGCACAGTACATACCTTCTGAATTATGCACTATCAGCATATAACATAATAGATACAAACATTTATGTAGATACAAACTAGATGTCTGGCAAAAAAGAGCTGTAAAAACTAATAACTGCTATGAAAAGGGATAATTTTGTAATTAAAGAAGAACAATTACAGAAATTGTACATTTTTGTAATTCTTGCAGTAGAAAAACTAGAAGGCTTTTCTATCAGCATATTATCATTCCTGCAATGTTCCCTCAAGTTTATGAGAGGCTGGAGCCTATGCTTCAGGTGACAGGAACCGTGAGGTATGTAGACTACAATGAGATTGATCCAAAGGTGAATCCTAAATAACTTCCAGTGGAAGCTGGTATTCTTCTTTATGTGGCTTTAGTCTGCAAATGAAATAGAAATGGTTATTTTATTTCTATATACAATGTTTTTTCTCCCTTCCTGATGCTTTTCTCTAAAATTACATCTTGGCATATCTTTGTAGGTTAGGAAGTGCAGGGGACATAGACTGCTGCTCATGGAAGTGAAACAATGTGAATGCACAACTCTCTTCTTTCAAGCAGGGTTTTGGGTTTTTTTTTCACAGATATAAGAACCTAAATAACATTGCTAAGTTGTCATTCACTGAAGCATATTGCTGGGTTTAGCTAGCTGAAGTCTGTGCTGAACTGGTTGCAGTCTCAGTAAGGCTTCTTGATGGAGTTCTTATGCTCAGTTATATGTTCCCCTATGTAACTGTTTCCAGTTGTGAATAGGTTTTATATGTCCCAGAGAGATGTGTTGCTAACCAATTAGCACTAATAATATTACTTTCTCTTTCCCATTGATGTCAAAGTAGGATTTTGTACTCAAAAGTCGTGGGAAGAGGATGGGCATCTTAATTACTGAGGGCTGGATCTTGCTGCCTTGAAGGAAACTGTGGGAGGAATAAAAAAGTGAGTGAGATTCCTTGATCAGAAAAGAAATAGTAGAAGGCCAGCTTCTTCTTCCCCCTGCACAGGAGATGCTGGGACCCCCATCTCTAACAATTGTAAACAAGTCTGCAAGAGACACAGGCCTCAGCAGCAGCTGAACTTTGTTCTCTTCAGGTTGGCGGAGCTCTGCTTAAATAAAAGGTCATAGGACCTTGGTAGAAATTAAAACCAGAAGACTGGTTTTTTCTTTGTAGACTCCTCATAGCACCTGGGAAATGAACAGCTGTCTCTGGGCTTCCACACTTTCAGGATTCTCAGAAACCATTTGAGTCATCTGAAAATATCCACCCTGACTGCCTGTACATACTTATTTTCATCTAGGTATATACATAGTTTTTTAAACTTACTGCTATTTAAGCTGGCTTTAACAGGCAGGTAATTTTAAATCACATTTTCTGTGCTGTAATAAAGCAGAATATAATGACAAAGACATTTCATTCTGTTTTCTCCTTAAGACATTTTGTGATACAGCATAGCCCCAGGGTTGACAAAACCCACAGCAATAATCTGTAAGTCTTGGATCTACTGTTGAAGAGCTTAGAGCTTAATAGCATTTATATTACTGAGGAGAGGGTAAAAGTGCAATAGAACATAGGCACAGTAACTTTTTTTCTGTGGACTGCTAAAAGCGGAAATTTACTAAGAATGAATTAAATCAGTCTCAGAAACTTCAAATACAGATACTTATTTCTTGAAAAAAAAAATTAAACACGTTTTCTTGGGGTTTGATTAAATAATCCATGTGATATTTGTTATGATTCATATCTTTATTATTCTTTGCCGTAATTTCTTACAATGCAGAATAGTTAATAAACCTTGTTTAATAGGAATGTATTTAATCTACAGAGAAACAAACGATATCTTGATTTAGCATAGCACAGTAATATTGTGATTAAAAAAAGCTTAATAAGGTGAGTGGATCAAGGTGTGCAAAGGAAGTGTCTCTCAGAAAGCTGCTGTGAGGTAACCACATTACCACTAATGGAGGTAAGTCAGCAGGAAGTTGCTATGGATATGCATGCTGCTAGCATTAGGAAAACTCTGCTTATGCTCCTTCCTCCCCCAGTTTGTTCCTCATGGTTCACCCTTCTTTAATGCTTGTTTTGATAAGAAGGTGAGCAGAGAAGAGAGGCTAATCACTTCTTCATGGTTCGGAACACTGGGATCATTTGACTGAAACAAAACAAAAGCAAACTGCGTGGGCAGCAGAGGCATGCTGTGCTGGTATCCTGTCTTTCAGATAGAACAAACAGTCTGTGAGAAATTCAGGAGAAAGAGTGCAGAGGAGCTTGCTGGTTTTATATCACCATATCCTTAAAATAGAGAGGGGAGACTTAAATGCTTATTATTACTTGGCCATAGCCAAAGGAAACAATAGTCTTGCAGATATAGCCTTGCATATATTGTCTGCTCTTGGACCTTATCAGGGTGCAATGTGTATGTAGGTGGAGGGGTTTGAATACTGAATACATTTTTGAAACTCAGATATTACCATTTTCATCCCAAGGATACATCTTTCAACAAGCCTGTGAGATCTAAATCAATTATTTACTGTAAGTTCCCTGCTTGATCTTGTTTTTTTGCCATCCAGTCTGACATCCCAAGCACAGCAAAATTCACTAGTGCATCTCCCTCAGGCTGTGCATTTTTCATTCCCTAATTCTCTGGTGCAGGTGGGATGACACAGGGATGGCACATGGCCATGGATAGAGCCAAGAGTGCTCTCATTCCACCTAAATGACCCCTGAGACTTTGTAGCCACCTGCTGCAACACTGGCTGCTCTTACACTCAGCAGGAAAACTAAAAAATTACAGTTATGGCCTGGTTGCTGGGTTTTCTTATTTCATGGCCCCTAGGCTTACCTGGGTGGCAGGAAGGAGACTTTATTACAGTTCATTTGGATCCTGTCAGGCCTTCCTGCCCTCCTGAAAACTCCATGCTTCAAAAAGAAATAGGTAATAAAGCAGGCAGAATAAGTAGTTTCCTCTCTTCCCTGTCCATGACCCAGGCAGCATGCAGTAGAGAATTTGCTATTCACCTGCAGAAGGGAAGGGACACTGGCTCTGTCAGCCTCAGGTATACCCTACAGCTACTTCCCAGCTAGCTGGGGAGTAGGCAGAAGAGGTACTGGGTGACAGGTTGCCAGCTACAGTGATAACGACTGATCCTATCAAAAGTTTCCATATTTTCAACTCCTCATCAAATAAGCATTTTTCTTAAGTCAAATCAGCACCACAGGAACTACAAGTCCACAGCAAGGTGAAGGCACAGCACCTCTGACATGCTGGTGTGCAAACATGTTTCCTTTCTGGCCTTGGTTTCAGAAGTTAGAAAGCAAAGAATGGATGTCAACATGAGATGGAGGAAGGAGATTCAGTGGATAAACTGCGGATAAAAGATGGCATTTGAGATCTTCACATGAGTTCTGTGCACCTCCTTCACACTCACAACTGCTCCCTGCTTTTCAGTCTTTCCTTTCTTCTACCCACTGTGGAATCTTCACTCCCCTTATCTGTACCTCTCTTTTTCAAGGCGGAGACTGCACTGTCCTACTGCAGCTGCCCAGGTGTTCCTGGGAACAGGAAAAAGCAGCCCACTGGAAAATTTTTCCGTAGAAGGGTCTGTGTGTGATGGTGATTGCAGAGTCACAAGGTTATAAGGCAGCCTGAGAGAGCACATTCCTGGGAGGAGATTTACTTTGAAGACATCTGTGGACCATATATCGCCCCATCAAAGAATCCACAGAGACTTCGCCACCGAGGTCTCTGCTGTAATTTCTTTTTGGGCTACTTGGCCCATGATCAGGAGGTGGAAGAGCTCAAACCATGAGCACAGCGAAGCCTCTATATCCGCTGATATGACTGGTAAGAGTACTGCCATGCCTTGAGCCACAGCAGGTGAAAACAGATTGGCTTTCAAAAATCAGCTGTGTGCCCATGTGGTATCAGTCTGGATGCATTTGTTCAAGTTTCCGCCCCCAGTCCTCTTCCCCCATCACAGCTCACATTAAAAGATTATTTACTGACAGCATTACAGTAGTGCCAAGGAATTGTTGATCCTTTGGTGTCAGAAGTTCAGTAAGTACAAGATATGAGGCCTCAACATTTTAAGTAGAACTCAGATATCCATCTGTGTTTGCTTTTTCAGAGGTTTAAGCTAACATGATTTCTCTCATGTTTTTCACAGGTTATGTGCAAACATGAAGAATTGCTTTGGTGTGGTTGTTGTGCTACAACTTACAACTCCAACCAAAGCAATTTGGTCACAAATCTTAAGGCAGATGGTATGTACATCCAGGTGGTGTTGACACTAGATTTTAGAGCAACCAGTCATATCCATGATTAGTAATCCAATAACAAAAAGAAACTGCCAGCAGAACCGCCACTCCATTACAAAAAAGAAAAAGAGGCTGTTTTAAGTGTTGCTGAGCACATAACCTTTCTGAGACTGGTATCCTGACTTCAGACACAAAGTATGAGCCAGAAAACCTGTGCTCAGAGACTGGCTCAGACAGCAAGGAATGGGGAGCATGTGAATTCATTGTGGCTGCACCTTGACATAGTTCATCAACAGAGCTTCTATGGAACTTCTCCAGCAGCTTAGCCTTGCTGCTACAATTACCTTAGAGGGCTTACTGCTTTTTGGAAACCTAAAAACATTTTTCACATGTATCTAAGCCTTTGTGTAAGCCTTGTAAGGTCCAAGCATGCAGCTGATGCCCTGATATTGGGTTGGACCTTGGCTTGTGATGAGGCCTGTCTGAGCACTGCCTTGTGCTGAGACCTCACTGCAAAGTGCGGCTTGAAACCGGCCCAGCAAAGTACTTGTGCTGTGCCAGGAATTGCACACAGGCAGATGTCTTCATGCAACTTCAGTCAGCAAAGGGAGGTTAAACAGGGGTAAAAAACAGGCAGGGAGGATGGGAGCACAGCTACATCTTCTTTGCCAAAAGTTTTAGAGTTCTTTTTTATCCCTTGCTGTGGCTTTGGTAAAGCTAACTTACCTGTTCTAGCCATGATTTCTTCTTGAGTTTTAATTGGAACTTGCTGGTTGGTGGAATCTTTAAGATGGACAGAATAGTTTTATTAGTCCTTTCTTACAAGTAGAATTCAGTCTTCTTTCCTTCTTTAGTAGGAAAAGCTTTCAGCTATTTTTTTACTTACCCTACTCAAATTTGAAAGAAACATGAGGATGAGGTAAATTCCTCTTCTGCCTTTGTAGATCCTCTGTGGGATTGCAATGAGTGGTTTGGGCAGCCCACGCTGCTGAACCTCTGAGCTAAATGCAGCATCCGCCCCTCATGTGCTGCGTGATGAAGGCTGTTGGCAAATGTTACATTCCTGACCCTTATTCTCCCATTCTGCAGGTTGGTCAGTCCACTGCCCACTGACAGAGATCTGCCAGTTTGGATAATCATCTCCTGGTCACGAATAGAAAGAAAGCAGACAGTTACAAAGAACAGTACATAGTGGCAAATTATGTATCTGTGTGCACCCTTGTGTACATCTGCATCTATACATAATTTTAGCTAATATCAAATTTGCAAAATTTATAAAGGATCTAAACTTGCTGTGGCTTTTAATTCCTTTCAATTCCTTCAATCCTTTATCATGTAACTCAAGCTTTGATATTGCTGCATCAGTATACAGTGAAATGGAAAACCCCAACTGCATTTCAATAGAATTCATACTGAAAACTGGAAAATAAGATTAAAGATGACATTTTTGAGTTCTGACATTTATCAGGTTCTAGGAAAAAATTTACATTTTCAGCTGAAGAGAAACTGGGAAGCCAGAGCACAAAGATGAAGAAAGATTAAAGCAGTTGAGAAAGAGAGGAGAAGGTGAATGAAGGAAAAAGAGGTAGAGAAAGTATGAAAAGGTCAGGTGGTTTACTAGGAAGGCAAAAAAAAAGAATCAAAGGGTGGGAAACCAAAAAGGAAGAAGGAGCAATTATAGTTTTCAGCAGCTGGGGAGAAGACTTGAATAGAGCAGCCTTTATGGTGCACAGTTGGAAAAGGAAACTGAAAGATACTAAATAAAAAAATCATAGTAAAACAGGACTTCTTAGAGAAACAGCAGAGAGGAGAGAAAAGTGGTTGCTAAAGGGGGAGGCATGCTATCATTTGTATCGAGGGATGGTGGTGTAAAACAAGTCGTAGCTTCAACTTCAGCTGTTCTGTGAGAGGTGTTGGAGATCCTGTTGCAGAAGTGCAAAATAAAATAGACTATCAATATTATGTTCAGCTGAGGGTCTTCAGCAAACTGGTGGGAGCAATTAGCACAGCTGATTAGTTTATCCTTTGAATACTGCTCTGCTGGACTTATTTTTGCCTAACATAATATTTACAAATATTTCTTTCAAGCCATTAGAGTTACAAATTGAGAAATTAATGAGAAACTCCTGGTAAATATGACCCTGCTTTTAAGCAGACTTGAGGTTGGTGGCAAGGGCTGAATGATGATCTTCAGGAAGGCTGTCAGTGGGAATAGGAGAGAGTAAGTGTGACTTTTCTCATTTTCTGACTCAGGTACAGCTTTTTCTGTATCACATTTTGTTGCAGTCTTTTTCTGTAGGTATTAGAGAGATTCGGGTTCCTTATCAAGGGATCCTGCAGCAGAATCCATAATGTCCTTAGATTCCTTGCATATTTAAGCTGAAAGTGAGAAGCAAATCCACTTTCTATGCTTAAGTTTTCTTTTGCTTACAAGTATTTTTTCCTACTGTATTTTGCAGTTACTTCTTCATTCTCTACTATGTGACAATCGTTTGTGAGGGTTTTATCCCCATATTGTTTCAACAAATGATCAAGATATTTAGTATCTGTTCTAGATTTATTCTAAAGTAAGAACATGGCAGAGCAAAACAGAGTTGTCCTCCCTCTAATTTCTATGATGAAAGTAAGGAAAAATTTGAGAAAAATTAGGCATAGACATGGTGTTTTCTCTTCAGAAATGAAAGAGGATGACAAGAGAGAAAATGTATGGTTTTAAAATAGGCTGTGTTCACTAAATGATAACTACTGATGAGATTCCAGCCTGTTTTCAATGAACTGAATAACAGTATTAATATTTGCAGGTTTAGTGCTACTAATGTAAATGGCTGAAGACCTCCAGTTCATACTCCCTCCCCACAGTGTTTTGTCCTCGGCCAAGGGAAATATGTAAGGGATGATACATCAGCAGAGAAATACAATAATCAGTCTCAGTCACAAAATATTGAAAATTTGATGGAATAAATTATCTGGCATGCAGGCTGCAGAAAGGCCTCAGAGGTAGGAAAAAAAGTCAGTACTATTGTTAAATTCTAAACTAGATCCTTTAGCATCTTCACAGGACTTTCTTTAAGGGTGTGACTCAGTTTTGAACATAATCCAAAGTAATGAAATGTCAGCAGAGTCCACTTTGTGGGAAAACTTTGCTGCTTCAGATACTTAAAAGAAAATTGATTGAAGCAGAAAAAAACCTGATGGAGAATCATGCATCCTAAAAAGGAGATGGAAATAGTATTCTTAATCCTTGTGCTTCTAAAAACCTTCATACTACTCTGATGGTAAATATGGGCAATAAAATGTGAGAAATTTATGTGCATGTACAGGAGGTGTTATTCCCTTATTTACCTGGTGAACATCTCGGGAATTTGTAGAAGACGTGTGCATATAACACAAAGGAAGAGAACAGTTTCACAAAACTCGAGATCAGAACTGGTTATTTTCTGTCACACAAAGAATAAGTAGACAAAATATTTAATGGATATTCATTGGCAGGCTGAAAAAGAAAAGACCGTTGCCTTCGAAAGAGCCTGCTAATTTTCTCCTTTTGTCCCCTTTTTGTGTTCACCTCCAGTTGTTGTGTGCCTGTCCCAGATCATGACGTCTTCTGTGCAGATGCATGAATATACAAGAACTCTTAAATACCTCCTGCTTAAACAGCATTAAGAAAAAGAAAAAGTACATGGAAACTTGTCACGTGTTCTAGTGAGCCATTGCATGCTGTAGCAAGTTTCTATAACATACTGAGCTGGGCATGTGGCAACTGAGGCTGAGAATGAAAAACCCAAGGCTTCCAGCCACCTTCTGCTCAAAAGGAAGCTCAGCTGGAGAGTTTTAGCAAGGGCTTCCCAAATGGAAGTGCTCTGTAAGAGTAATCTGGGGTTCAATCCTGCTGCTATAGGCATCAATGACCCCTTTGGTGCTGCTGTCTTCTTATGATCAGGGCTTAAGCTTGGGACCTTATCCATGGGTTTTGTAACCTGTTCATGACAACCAGTAAGTAGGATATTGTGTTTTCAATTCCCTGCTTTACAACATGTTTTTCTGAAGTTCAGGTGTCCCTACTGTCTTACATTTTGCCCAGTATGACTCTTTGTTGCCCACTTTCAAAACTCATAGAGTTATGCAGCCAAGACAGGAGTTTCTTGCTCTGCCATGCTTGGGGAGGAAAGATGTTCTGGGACAGTGGAGAAGACGACTGAGGATAAAGGGCTGCTTTGTTTATTTCCCACATTAGGCACAGGGCTCATTTCAGAAAGTGGCATTTTAAATGATCAAATTAGAATTACTTCATTCTTACCATGTTATTTTAATGCAGTTAAGGTTCAGAAAGGCTCTGGAGCTTCTCTTTCATAAGCAAGAAGAAATGCAAGATGACTGAAAACTTTTAGTGAACATAAAACTTTGCCTCTTCATGCCCTTGAAGAGTATTGTAATGAAATTCCTTACCAACTCAGGTACTTACTGTAATAAGTCCTATAAATCCAGAATGTTTGTCTCCTACCTTTGCCTAAACAAGATGAAATCAAATAAGGCTCTTTTTAAAATTTTGCATTACACCTAAATTACAATTCCCTTAAATAAAGATTAGGTTTTGAAATGGGGCGCAGAGATAGAAGTAGACCAGGGTGGTTCCTAGGGTGCAGCAGGTTGCTGCAGGGCCAGTGGGAGGTGGAGGCAGCACTGGAAGAGGAACCCTGAGGTGCCTTGGTACAGAGCCATGTAGCAGGGGAAAGACCACCTCAGTGGGGCACATCCTTCACTTCGAAGATGAGGTGGTCAAAAGGGCACAAGCTGCGGTCCTGCCTCGGGTGATGCCTACTGGTAGAGAAGCATTGCAAAAACAACTTCTGCTTAAAAGCAAGGACCCAGAAGTTTTAGCTATTGCCTTCAGTTGCTAACAAGGGAAAAGGATAAAGTTTAATATGGGTAAATAACAGACAAATCTTTCTGTACAGAAGTTGTTTGCTAGTCAGTAAGGCTTTAATTTAGAAAAAGAGCCGATGTATTTGAACACACAGTGAAACTAGAGAATCATGTAATCATGTCATTACAGAGCTCATCCCTTCTTTTGTCTGCTGGTTTTGTTTGTCACTTTTCTCTTTTGGTTCATTTGAAAATGAGAGTCTGATTTCTTTTCTGGCACTGGAAGGGCACAAAGCCCCTTTGTGTGAGTTTATCCTCACAGGTCTGAGATGTGGTCCTCCCATTGTCTGTTGACACTGGCAGAAAGAGCAGTGTCTTCTACTTCTCCTGTAAAGCAGCTATCGCTGTACAAATAGCATAATGACCACAGGATGAAATGACCTGGCAGTGAAAACTGGAAGGAAACTACCCTTAACTGAACTAAAAAAAAAAACCAAAATGCCACTGTTCTTTGGAGTATTTAGCCTACATTCAGCCAAAGTCTGTTTTTTCCACCTTTTCCTTTGCAAAAATAGCTTGGATTTCTTATAGCAAATAGAGGCATTTGTTGTAAAGACAGGTTTTTAGAAGCATAGCTTTGCCCACATCCTGCAAGCACCATCTATTATATATCTGGGGGAAAGCTATGGAAGCATGAGGAATCTGCATATCCATGCTTTATGTACTGTGAATTCAGTCCTCATCAGGACTTTAAAGAAACATCTCCTCAGAGAAAAGCAAATGATGCTAGTTGTGTGATGCCAATGAAAGCAAAATTCTTTATTGGCTGAATCAGATTACTTAATTTAGTTGTACCCGACTAGAGAGCTGTCAGAGTCCCTGACAAGCATGTGAAAAGGCAAGCTTTGGATCAGGTTAAGATAAGGTGTATGAAGCCATGAAAAGGCATCACCTTATAAGTCATAGCACCTCTGAATTAGAACAGCAGTCATAACAACTAAATCAGAGTCCTGAGCTTTGGATATATACCTGACAAGGAGGCTTCTTTTCTTATAACCACAAACTTCTTTGTGTCTGAAAATCTTTTAAGATCATTACTTGAGAACTATTTCTAAATGACGAAAGAATGCCATTGCCTGCCTAACCTCCTGCTAAGCAACGAACAAATGAGAAATTCAATCTTCCATAGCATTACAGTGTTGTAGATGTGATGATACAGCCTGAATGTATAAACAAGGCAAATGGTATAGCAAAAAGTGCTACATTTTATTAGGTCAGATGGCATTACTGGATAAACCTCTTTTTAGGGAAAAGTATTGCAAAGGCCTGAAGAAAGACTTCTGCACCCAAAAGCATACCTGGTGTTTCCCAATTATATCTGCTGAACTAATAAAAAATATTCAGTGGAAGCTCACTGTTTTCTAGCTGTTCTGTCCCTTGTGACCCAACATAGAGCAAGGGCTGGAATAGTTGTGAGGTTTCGTTGTGAGGTAAAAGCCTAAAGCAAGAGGAGCTTTAAGGTAGTAAAAGCCACTTTAGCCTTGCATCTCACTTTCATTCTTTCTTGGAAAGAAAGTGGAAAGGATGTGCATGTAAAGAAGGAATTTGTATTGCCTCTCTGTATTTTAATATGTATTGTCTCTACTTGAAATAAATGGCTTTTGTTAATTCAGTCAGTGGTTAAATAACTAAGACTTTCAAGGCTAATTTTAGACAACAATCCTTGTGTCTAAAGAGAAGCACACCTGAATCCCAAATCTTTCTAGCCATGTCACAAAGACAGTTTCGAACTAAAAGTTTTGGAAATAATTCCAAACATTGCCCAGTCTTACTTTCACCCCAAAATCCTCATTGGTCTCTGCGGCTGCTTTTCATTTTAGTGTGGTCTGAAATACATGATTTTTCCTTTTATTTTATTTTTTACTTTCTTCCTCAATGACTTATTTCCTTCTTCCTGTAAAATTAAAAACCTGAGTGGTGAAAAAGTATGAGTAATTGTATGTGCTCATTAATCCCTGTGATTCTAATTATACACAGGGCAAGGTAATTGTAGTTTGAAGTCAAAGCTGGCTGTACAGGTCTCATTGAGTTTTAAAATACGTTTCTAACAAATGGTTTTGATTAGATTCAAGTGATGGTGCTGCTATTTTGGGTATGTAATTTTCATAAGCTATTTGTGCAGTTTCAAAAGAAAAAAAAAGTTTTTTAAGCTTTAAAAGAGGTTTCTATCCCTAGGAAAAGCTGTCCTAAGAGTGGACGGTGACACACTTCAAATACGCAGTTATGGTGTTTCCTGTTCTCAGTCATGATACTGTCAAATTCAGTAATGCTTAAAATTGAGAGTGAACTTGTGTTCTCTTTTACTATCTCTGAAATCTTAGGCTAATTATTCACATTCATTGAATAAGCCCCTATTATTTCTGTTTTCCCTTTGCCTCTAGGAGGCAAGAGTGTCATCAGCAGCAGAGAGGTTTGCTCATGTGTTTATTTTATCAAGGTGATGGATGCAACTATCTATTTAATGCTTACCTATGACTACAGCTAGAACTAAATCAATGGATATCTTATTAGTGTTTTATAAATTTAAAAAGGCATCTTATTTCACTGGATATTCTTTCCACTGCATTACTAGGGAATTTAATAATTTGGTTATGCCATTCTGAAAACATTATTTTTTTTGTTGCTGTTTTTTGATTAGTTGAAACAATACATGACTTGTATTGTTTCACCTGTAATAACAAATGATAAATATTTACAGTAGAGGGAGCAATAACACCATCACTGCTCTATTTCTCTTTGGCTATCTGTTGTGTTACAGCTTTATATAGCAGATATACAGAAAAACAATTATCTAGATGAAATGAGGTGGTATTTTCTGTGGTAAAGTTTCCCTCATGATTCTTAGTAATTATTGAAAGTATACTTTATTTTATAAAAAAAACAGAAAATTTTGCTTAGGGAGTTCTCTTACAATACAGCTGGGTTAGCTGAACAGCAATACTGTTTCCACCTGAAAGAGATTTCCTTTTTCAATTGCTACCTTAAAATTGTGCTTTTATCAGGAATTTTAAATTACAATCAGTGTATTTGACACCTTCCTTTTGAGGCTTGCAGAATGGTTTAAAGCCTTTGTGAGTGTTGTGCTACCTGTGGTTAACAAGACCCTTGTGGTGTTGCTATGGAAATTGTGAGGTTACAGCATGCACACACGGGATCCTCTGCGTGCTCAGTGGGAGTGGGAGAGGTGATGGTGGTTCAGCATCTCTTTGTTCAACCACATGTCCCTTAAGCAGGAGGCAGTCAGAAAAAATAGGAAATCATACGGGAAAAGGCATCTTAACACAGGATGTGTCTTAAGACTTCTATTCAGTGCAATGTGTCTTACAGGCTATTTGTAATATATATATCAGCCTTCCCAGATTGGACTTTAACTGCAGGTCAAATAAAAATCAATGCCATTACTGTCCAACTCACTTCACTAATCCTTTGGGTGGTCACTTGAGACAGATTTCTGTATAGTACAATATATTTCCTTACACGAAAGAGCCTCTTGAAAAGGAAGAGGAAGATGGTTTTGACACTGAAATGTCAGCTGAAGTTTTTGTGAGAGGCTGCAGTGGCTGAACACCAGCGTAAGGTTCAAGCTGGTGCCTCTCCAGAGGAACAGGCCTGGACAATACAGCTGAGAACACAAATGTGCCTAAATGCTGGTTTGAATTGCAGCTTCTGCAGCATCTTCACTTCAGTGCAATTACAGGAAGGATGTTTCTTTTATATGGATTGGGATTTCTGAACAGATTGGCTCCTGCAACATATGATGGCTTATTTACGACAGAGGTGTAACACATCATGGGAAGGAGTTCAGGCCAGAGGACTAATCTTAGGTGAAAATGAAGCAGTAAGGAATTTGACCTGAAAGAAAAAAAGAAACAAAATTCTATTTTTCATAAAATGGAAGAAAAAAAAAAAAAGAAAGTCAGCAAATCCAGAATTTTCCTATGGGGAAATTTTGAATTTTGGAAGACTGTTTTTCCTTAAAATGTAATATTAGACTGAAACTTTCCTGTGAGTTCTGCTGTTCAAACTGCAAACTATTCTAACCAGAAACTGTCTGGACATACAGTCAAGACATGATACAAGTCACACTAAACCATGCCGCCCGAGGCTCTGTCCAACATGGCCTTGAACATTGCCAGGGATGGAGCACTCACAGCTTCCTTGGGCAGCCCATTCCAGTGCCTCACCACCCTCACGTAAAGAACTTCTTCCTTATATCCAATCTAAACTTCCCCTGTTTAAGTTTGAACCCGTTACCCCTTGTCCTATCACT
>WYDI02016504.1:0-15612 GCA_009867235.2 Psittacus erithacus
CATAAAAAGGACATGGAACTGTTGGAACAAGTCCAGAGCAGGGCCACGAGGATGATCAGGGGACTGGAGCACCTCCCATATGAAGACAGGCTGACAAAGTTGGGGCTATTCAGCCTGGAGAAGTGAAGGTTGTGTAGTGACCTCATAGCAGCTTTCCAGTATCTGAAGGGGGCTTATAAGGATGCTGGGGGTGGACTCTTCATTAGGGACTGTAGTGACAGAACGAGGGGCAACGGATTCAAGCTTAAACAGGGGAAGTTCAGGTTAAACATAAGGAAGAAGTTCTTTACTGTAAGGGTGGTGAAGCGCTGGAATGGGTTGCCCAAGGAAGCTGTGAATGCTCTATCCCTGGTGGTGTTCAAGGCCAGGTTGGACAGAGTCTTGGGTGGCATGGTTTAGTGTGAGGTATCCCTGCCCATGTCCGGGCTGTTGGAACTTGATGATCTTAAGGTTCTTTCCAACCCTAACTATTCTATAATTCTATGATAAAGTAGCTGACTGATATGGTCTAAGTTCTATATCATTAACAATATAGGAGAGTGTAGAAAAAGCATTCTAGAGGCTAAATTCAGGCTGCAATCCAGGATACTAGGGTACTGGATCTCCACCACAGGGCACTATGAAATATTTCAATTCCAGTCGTGAAGCCCAGGAGACAACCAGTAATCAGATGTCTGAATTCATGGATGACATCATGCTGGAAAAATGTGACTTTTAGGGTGTTAGGAAGGGGAACAAAAGAACCTGCACAGGAAGAACAAATAGTCCCTTAATCAAAATGGAACAGCACTCTCAGGACTGAAAATTAAAAGGTAATAGAGGAGTATTTAAAAGAAAAACCATGCAGAAAAATGAGTGTTGGGTGTTTCCCACTCCTGATACTTTCTTCATAGGAAGTAAGTTGGAAGTGCTAAGTAAATTTTAAGGAAGCGTTAGATCAAGTAAATAAGTTCAATGTTAATGTGTCACCAGGACTGCTAAACATTTACTACAGAGTTTTGAAGGAACCATATGTGAAGTTGTAGAGGTCAAAATGTGTAACCTGTTGTCACAAACTGCAGGTATGCCGGAGGACTGGCAGGTCACCAATGTACCATGACACTTACAAGTATGGGATGGGGACTGAGGGGACTCCTAAGAAGAGCAGAGAAGTGAGCCTGGCTTCTTTCCCAAGAATCCATCTGGCAGAATCACTAATAAATGATAAAAAGTCACTGAATTCATGAAAATGTGTATCAGCATAGTCTGCTAGAAAAGAACCAGAAGGGCTTTTGTAAAAAGAAATCACCTCCAAACACCTGCGCGTGTCTGAGGAGGCTTTGAAGAACAAATGAATAAAAGAATAGGATAAAAAAAATACATTTAGAGTTTGAAAAAGTCCTTAGCAGATCTCTATATCAAATTTAGTAAAGACAGTAAGTTGTAACAGTAAAGATTCTTTTTCTGGTTAGAAATGAGGTTAAAGGAGGGAAAGCAAGTTTACTTTCTTGGTGGAAAAGAATCACCGGTAGTTTCCCCTTAATTTGGTGTAAAGCTTTTAATCAATATGACTTCGCTTTAAAATGTCACTTTGTTACTCTTGAAAAATAAAACAACTGAATTAAAATTATTATAGTGATAAAAATAAGAGGTAGGTAGATAAGAAACATTTCTGGATTACCAAACAGATGAGCTCTCACTGGGGTTCACTGTTACAGAACGTCCTTCCACAAAATTTTCTTAAATATTAGCAGAACACATCTGTATAATTTGGACTGAGATTACACCTCATCTCCTTTCTAGGAAACTGAGGGGGAATTAAAAAGGCAGGGGGCAGGGAGGGGAAGAGGGGACAAAAAAAGTATGCAGACTCTAGAAAGTATAACAAATATAAATGATCAGCAAGCCTCATTTGGTCTCAGGCTTTGGAACAGAAAGGCTTTATAAAATGCAATTTATTGTATTGACTGTGTTTTGCTTCCAGAAAAAAAACTCACAAGGTAAGGGAGGTGGAAGCCTTCATCATAGACTGAATTTGATGGTGTTTTATCTACCTTGAGCTGATTGGTTTGATTTATGCATTTAAAATACTTTTCAGTTAGACTATTCTTTGTTAAAGTACAATAAAAAATAGTCCACACAGAAAAAATACCTGCTTTAGTTGATGTGAAAGGTTTTTACTATTATTTTTATCTTTTCTTTCATGGAATATTCAAGTTTATTTCAAATTCAAAATGAAACTAAACACTAATCTTCTTCTTCACTAACAGAATCCATAGCCCATCCCTCCCCTGTTTGAATAGTATAGCTAAGTACATATAAATAAATATGTGAAGAAAGCTAAATTTATTAAAACAGGCAAGGAAAAATCTCAAAAATATTTATGGGTAGAAGATTCTTAGCACTTCTCACCCGTTTTAAAAACTCTAGTGGTTTGATGATAAAAAGTCACATGACTTTACATGCTTTTTGATACTGTTTGGATAGCTGTATTCTATGTTTATTTTAGGCTTCACTTCACTGGACTGTAACCGACTTCATTTGGGTTCATTCATTCATAAAAAATCTGGTAAAAAAATTCGATAACAAGCAGGATTCACTCATCAATTCGGGATGCCTGTTGCATAAAAGCAAGAAAATTCATTTTTATATGAAGATTTAGTAGTCTTTAGTCAATTTACAGAATGAGAAAGGTTAATATTGTGTAGCAACAATAAAATATTCCATAAAATGGAACTACAAGACATTTAATAATTGCAACCGATGATTTTGTTTGCTCTTTTCCGTATTAAATTATTCAATTTACTGTTACAAGATACTGTTAAGGAAGGACACTTAACATCGAATTTTTTTAATTGATTAATCTCTACATATTCAGCCAGAGAAAGAGATGAATAATAATGCATGGGTGTATTCCAGCATCGCCCACAGTTTATGTGTAGTAAATTTGAAACTTTGTTTAGAAGTTTATAATTTCACAAACTAAGAGGTAACCTTTGAATGAACATAGAGGATGTCTCCTGAGCAGAACACTGTAATTTGTGGACTATAGTGACAGAACAAGGGATAATGGGTTCAAAATTAAACAGGGGAAGTTCAGGTTAGATATAAGGAGGTTCTTTACTGTGAGGGTGGTGAGGCATGGGAACAGGTTGCCCAGGGAAGTTGTGAATGCTCCATCCCTGGCAGTGTTCAAGGTCAGGTTGAACGAAGTCTTGGGCGACATGGTCTGATGTGAAGCATCCCTGCCCATGGCAGGGGGGTTGGAACTAGATGATCTTAAGGTCCTATCCAGCCTTAACTATTCTATGATTCTATGATTGTCCACCACAGCTTTGATATCAGCTGTGGTGGAAAGATAAAACATCTACAGTGGTTCCCATGTTACTGAAACCTGTGGCATTAAATTTGAGTACTATAGTTCTTGGAGAAAGCATAAAAGAAGTTCTTAGACCAGCACGGTTGAAGTTTGATCTCAAATGTGAAAAAGATACCCACAAGATTTTGCACAAAATTTAATGTGTTCCAGTTATTTTTATCACTACATATTTCATTTTTCACTCATAATTCTCTGTGTTTTCAGCCTTATTTAATTCTGAAACCTGTTGTGGTCAGTTTGACAACTAGACTACAAGGTACAAAGTCAACATTTCTATGTTTCTAAATATTGTATAAAAAAAAAAGTCACTTGTTTGTTATCTGTTTGAGCCACATATGTGTTGAAGTAGAAAACAAGGGATTATGAATGTTTTACTATTCTAAGAGCATGTGTTTAGAGAAAGAATGTTGAGTAATTTTTTTATTTCCCTCTTCTAGTGTTCTCCATATAAGTGACTATTTCTTACTTGATATTGTAGGTGTAAAAGGGTGAATAAGGCATAAGTGAGATATAAAGAAAGAAATGGAAAAGTGTAAGGAAAAAAGTGTCCATATTCTGTGAAACTGCTGAGACATAGATGAAAGATGATGATGACACTAGCTCTGTTTAACAGTCCTCAAAAAATTCATTTTGTCTTTGCCATTATTTGATAAGTACTATTGAAGATGAAAGCTAAACCACAAACTGTCTGAAACAAAAAGGTAAGATGGTTGGGGAAACTAATTTTCTCAAACTGAAAAGAAAGGAGGGAATTCAGTTGATTTTATCCTTGATTTGGACTTGGCTAAGGAACTCTTTCATCCAATTGTTTTGTTTCTTCCTCTAATGAAAGTTGTGCATTGGGACTATATTTCTTATAATTGCTAGATTGTATTAAGTTTTCTGGAAATATTGCTCTACAGAATAGTAAGAGATAACAATAGAGTATGGAGTGTCCTAAGAGGCATTTCTTTCATCGTCTTCTACCACTAGCTCTCCAGTTTCTTCTTCCTATTTAACTTTCAGTTCTGTTCTTTCCCAGGACCTCCTGTATGAGATGTATATGTATGATGCAAAAAATTAAAATTTTCTGTGTCACATGTCACTTCTCAATAGCATGTACAGGATCAAAATCCTGCCAAATCAGTGTTTTCTCTCTCATTATTTCTCTTCTTGATGCATGACTAGCTGCTTTCCTTGAAAATCATCAAAGAGAACTGCGTCTGTCTCTTACTGAGTATTCAAGGACTGAAATACGTTTTGGGTAGATGGGAAAATACTATCTTGAATTCTTCTTTGCTGTCTACACATGCCACGTTATTTGCGCGCTGAGGCAAAATATGCATCTCTGCACAAGGCAAAGACCACATCTAAATGGCAAAAGGCAGTCTAACCTAACCTAATAATAATATCCAAGGACATTTAGAGTGATTGTATAGACCTGATTCATTTTACCATTGAATAATGTATTGGAACAGCTTTGCAATATTTTGATTATTTGATGAGTATGTTGTTTCCTTATCCATATTTTAGAGTTAGATGAGTAATCATTGTCTTCCAGTTAATTAGTTGATGTATTTTTTCCATAATTCTTTTTATTTGAAGCTAGTGATTTCCTGCTGTGGGATGTGACCAATTAAAAAATTTTATAATATTTGCCTTCAACCAACACCTTCAACCAATAACCTGATGAAAATATTCAGTAAATCATGTTATGCAAAAGTCAAGTGTTATGCCAAATGGAAGAAAAAAAGATACAAGTATAAGTTTTCATTAACTTTTAATATTTACTTTGGGGCCTTTTATTTTATAACTGAATTAGCCAAATATCATGAAACAGGGATTATTTAAAAAAGCTATAGCTGTGTAATAGAGTGAACATTAGATATCTTTCATTTTTCTTAATAAATTCTGGATTTCTTAATAATTTTTGGACTCTAAGTCTTTATTCTGTGCTAGCCTCAGAAATATTGGTGAATAAGATTTGAGAAAAAGTTTATTGTCGTTGTTCAAGGATCCAATGGCCTTGGGTGAGAAAGCCATAGAGTCATATACGACTAAAAAAGCTGAAAAGACACTTGTATTTACAATGTGTAAGCATGTACTTAACTTGACCCAGTGGTTTGACATCATATGTGTAGACATTTAAAACCTGGATAGTCTGTGAGAATTGCTTTTTTTCTGTACTGAAAATATAACACTAAATACTGCAGTGTTTTTCTTTTTGCAAAAAACAAAGAAGTGGTTATGGTGTGCTATAACCATTGTATCTGCGAAGGAAGAAATAGCTATCACACTCTTAAGAAAAAAATTTGGCTTCTTTAGGAATCAACTCTTCTCTCATCTGGGAAGGCTACTCAACAATAAATTCAATTCTGTTTCTTTCTCTCATTGTCTCACCTTTCTGGAAGATAGATACCAGACATTGCTCTTTCAGCTAGGTCAGATAATTGTTAGTCTTTCAGACAGTGGAGCTGCTTTGGAGGAGAGGTTACCACCCTGCTGTATCAGACACTAGAAAATTCTATGATTTTTCCTTGGTTTCCTTAAATGCTTTGTCCTAACTCCATTTAGAATGTCAACATTTTGGGGTGTTTCCATCTTCTTTGATACCAGATTTTGTAAAGGACAGTTACCAGAAGAAGCTAGCAGCAACTAATTTACTTTATTCTTCCCCATTACTATCTTGGTTCTTTATTAACGACCATTTTTTTTTCCTGAGAAAAAAATAGTGCACACTACTGCCTATAAGTAATGCTATTTCTCCCAACTGAAGTTTTACAGTTATATTCAAAACCAGTTTATTAGCCGAGAAGAAAGTAGAAGTGGCCCTGCAATAATTGTCATAGCAAATCTACTACCATAGCAAATATACTACCAAATCTACACCATCTGTCTTTATTACATTAATACATAGACCTTGCTGCTGATGAGCCAGTTTCTTTTGGTGATTCTTCCAGCACTTGTTAGTTTTCTTCATTGTTCAAATTGTCCACAAAATTTGTTTTGAATGCAGGTGTAATGCTTAAGATTTACCTGCATATTTTTGATGTTGCAGGACACGCATGCTCTGTTACTGATAATTGAAATGTTTTGCTACATTACTTTGGCTCGGAAGTAGAGAGCATTTTCCATACCTTGGC
Organism: Psittacus erithacus; assembly: GCA_009867235.2. Lineage (NCBI taxonomy): Eukaryota > Metazoa > Chordata > Aves > Psittaciformes > Psittacidae > Psittacus > Psittacus erithacus. The sequence goes on from WYDI02016504.1 coordinate 6,481, forward strand.
AGGTAGAGCTGATACATATGCCTCAGCTGTTACTGCCTTGACGATTCACTTCGTTCCAAAGGTTAATATAGTTTCTGAATGTCATTGACTCTATAGCATGCATGAATTTACGCTGAAATTACAGGCCAATGTATTATGGTTTTCCATTTTTCACTTAGTGCAGAATTTAGTGATAACACAGATGAACTACTTGGGATGCTAATTAGTGAAGACATTATATTATACAAATTCATAAAAGATTGTTACTTGAATTTTATTTTCAAGACGATTTTACCCAAATACACGACAGTATGTCAACTATTAACACAGTCGTGCTCTGTGAGGACACTGTGCTTTGAGGTGATACTCATAAAGCAGATTCCAAAATCAGAAACTAAACTAAGTTCTTTGCTGTTATTTAGATTATTTGCTCATATGCAGCACACAAGCTCATGTACATGTTTTACCTGAGAGCTTAACTATCTTCTTATGATCACTGTCTCATCAGGTTAAGCCAAAGGAAGACCAAAAATCTCTGGGCAAAGTAGACATCTACTGGATTGCATTAGCATGGAAAGTAATCCCCAGCTCTTCAACACAAAAATTCTTAATATTCAGTTATGTTTACTTGATGCCAAAAGTACAAAATAACTTTATTAATTAATGTCTAATTAATAATTGCCTAATTGATATTAGACTTGTTATAAAAAACAAATAAGGTTGAAACAGTGAATTTGCTTTATGGCAAGCAATAACTTAAAGAGATATTACATCACATTATAGTATATTGTACAGTATAGTATATTATATTACAAATAGTTGTAACATGTTAGAATTTCTTCTACATGTTCATTTATCTTTTCAAAAAACCAGAAGAATATCAGAAGAATATTGTTCTCAAAATGAGATAGAAGCCTCTTATTGTTAGTAATATAATTGAATTATAAGGTAAAAACCAGCCAACCAACCAACCAACCAATTATCCAACCAAATTCCAAGCATCCAGGTGATTAAGTACACAGGGCAGTGTGGATATGTGATTTCCTCAACATGGGTTGGTTTGTTGAGTTTTATTAAGTTGAAAATGGGATTGCAAGTCTAAAACTGCTTTGAAGGAAAAGAAAGGGTGAGGTGAACCAATGCTTCATATTATGTTCCCTCTGAATTTCTCAGAAAGTTTGTCCAGTAAACATCTTCCCTTTCTTTTCTCTTCTGATCCATTCGTGGTGTAGAAAAGCTGAGGCCTGCTGGCAAAAAAATGTAATTTTAACATTGTCACTAATGTTAAATATATAATGCAGGTTAATGAAAATTTTTGCTCTGTTAAGAATGTGCTCAACGTTTTTCATGTGCATTTTTATAGAAAAGAAAGTTAAAGGCAATCTTGTAAGTATCATAAGTCCAGTGTCATGGAGTTGCATGTTTATCTGCACTTCAGGTACGTGACTTGTTACTTTTACATAGCAATCCCATATACAAGTATGTGCAAAAGAAATTTTAGACTGCACTGTTGTATGTCACTCTGTAAGGCTGCAAGATATGCTTTTGTCTCTGTTGTGAGCATAGACTCCTCAAAGCTTCTATTACCAAAGCTTCTTAAAGTTATTTCCATTTGACATTACCCGAGGTACAACATAACCTTTTCCAAAGAGGATTTGCTTCTGTTAGGCTGAATTGAGGTCTGTACCGCACATGATAGCACAGTTCTTCAGTTCATTTCTTTATTGTTAAATTCAACGGCTCTTTACTGAGTGTGAGTTTAATGCTTGCCCTTCTATTACGTATTTCAGATTCTCTGGAATGTGAAAATAATAATAAAACCCATTAATGATTCTTTTAAAAACATGGAAAAACACTTTGCTTATACCTACACAAGAGAAATCTTTGGAAAAATATTTGCATTCAAAGTAGAACTTGCAAATTTTCCTCTTTTTTTGTCAGTTGTGCTTTCCCTGGTGTTTAATTTATTATTTTGAAGGCAGAATAAGCAGCTTCTGAAATCGCAAAATGGAAAAAACACTCTTCGCTGGTATGATCTTTCCGTGAAGTTTCTGTCAGGAAAAGTCTCCTGCAGAATGGTCTTCTTTATGAGCTGTAAAGGAATCTCTGTTCCATTGCTTGGAGCACCTCCTCCCCCTCCTTCTTCTCCCAGCTTGGTGTTCCCTCTTCTGTTTTTCACTCTGTGTTCCATCCTCCTCTCTCCACCCAGCACTTTCTGCCCTACTCCAATTATACCTTCCCCGAGGTGTCACCCCCTTGTCTGTGGGGCTCAGCCATGCCCTGTGGTGGATTGGTTGGAGCCATCCAGAGGTGGCTGTATCTGGCACAGGTCAGCCACGGACTCTCCTTGCAAAGGTTACTCTTCCAGCATCCCTGTCTCATCACCAAAACCATGTTGTGGATGTCCAGTACAGGGGTCCTATGATGTCTTTCTCCTGGTAGGTCTGTTTCCCAACACATTTTGTTTCCCAGTGTTTAACTGTTATAACCCAGTCTGACATAATTTTTTCATTTTGTAGTCTGTCTGTCACAAAGTTCCTATCCCATGTGGCAACTTCTATCCAACACTTTCAACCAACCTTCATAAAGGAACTGGGAGAATTGCAATTAACTGAGACAGATGCTCATCTGTTTACCCACTTCACTGACACTGTTTTCCACTCTACCTTTCTGTAAGTAAAAGAAACATTACTGTGAATCAAATCTACACAGCTCCGGCCTTCCTTTCCTCAGATCTTAACTCACTTGTACTGTTCTCAGTATTGTGCTGGTCAAGTGATACTAAATAAATAGCAGAATTAGGATTATTCAGTATCAGTCCTAGTGTTCTGATTTAAAATGGTTCTGCTTCCCAGCTTCTAATTTTATATGCTTGTCCCAAGAGCTCATAGCATCCTGTTGTATGTCCAAAATACAATGACAGCATATTAAAAATTAGAGGCAATACTCCCACAAATTTGGGAAAAAAGTCTCCTCAAGGTTGAAATCAGAGTGTACGGCGGTATGCCACCATATACATAAAACAGTTTATTGGTCATGGACTATGAACTTTACCATTAGTCAAGCAATAAAGATTTGGAACAAGAGAACTAAGTATGGTACCTCTTTGATCACATTCACCTTATTTCATGACAATAAGGTAAGGAATTCTGTCTATGGCTAGACCCTGAAATGCATGTTTCCACCTGGAGAATAATAAATCCTGGCCATTTCTAATGAGTTTAGCCTAAAATTTCTACAAGAAAAAAGATGCATATATGGAGAATGTATTTTCTTTAGGAGTAGAATATCATACAGAATTCCTATAGTAAGTAAATTGACATGTGAAAGTCATCATAGCAGTTTACAGAACCACTGTAATCTCCTTCACATGTGTGACCTAGAAAAGATCACCTTGGTTGAATTTATTATATGAAGTGGTCAACTGACTAACAAAACTGTCAAGGATTATACTGCATTTCTACAGTCAACAAAACTGGTTGATAAATATTAGCATGATATTGCTAATAATCCTGTTCAATTACTCTTTAGTTTGTTGATATGTCATGATGAGAGCTGATTGTTACTGTAAATGGTAATTTTGCTTCCCATCATGATTTAGTATTAATCTTTTGATTACATACTTGGTTTCCATTATTAACCACAAAGGAAACCAACAATACATTATTTATGGTAATGGACATCAATTTGGATTTCGGGTGTGTTTTTCTTTTGGTAACTTTACTTTCAAAGACATTAAAAATATATCCTCTTTAGCAAAATATTCAAATCCATGTAATAATTAATTTAGTCCTAGAAAATTACATGCCACCCACTATAGTTGAAAAAATAACATGGGAAAACCTTTGTTATTCTGTTTCAGTATAGTGGGAAAGCTATGGACACATAAGAACAATGAAGTTTCACTTTGAAATTTTCAGCAGGCCTAGAACAAGAATAAACCCAAGTTGTTAAACACTCTGACTTTCTTTTGTCTGAGTAAGGAAAAAATTAAGTCTAGGGCAGTGAAATATAAATATGTAGAATAATGATCTGCATTGAGAAGTATACTGGACATATGAGGTTAGAATATAGAAGGCATTCAGCAAGAGTCAGAAAAGAAGTAAGTTTAAGTGACACAAGAAAATGTAAAGATTTGTAGCATCTTAGTGTTCAAACTTCTTTCATACCGGTGTGCAGAGCAATTGGAAAATTTGCATCACAGAGTGAATGAAGGGAGCTGAGCACAATAATGAATATGCTAACAGTATTGCATTATGTAGGTGTAGGAAGGTTATGCCCATCTGAAATCTATTGAATAAAACATTGTGCAGAAGTTACTCATCAAAATATTCTAATAGTATTATATACCTTCTATTTTTAGCTTGTTTAAGTGCAAATGGATCAGGCTATCGGTTCTCTAATTATACTTGGTGATTGATGCAGAGTTCCAGTTAAAACTCCCTGGCCTTGTTGTACACACAGGTTATTCGCAACCAAATTTATTTTGGATGAAAGTTGGTGAGGTAGGGATACAAACATAAGTAAAAATTTTATCTTCTTTTCTACAAAAAAAAAGAAAGTCACTTGCAGAGGAACTTTCACAAATATAAACATCAAGCGCAACATTCATTATGGCTGGAGAAAGGAAGAATTGAAAAGGAAGTGAGAGTCTAGTGTTATTCAGCTAGGAAAGGACAAGCAAAATATTATTCTATAGAGAAAAGATGAGGTTTTCACTTCCCTACCTTTCCTGCCCCCACCAAAAAGTAGGACTCTAGCAAATAGTGGAGGGCAAGATCATAACTCTTACCAATATCAGTGGCTTGCTGTTGCTGAGCGTTTGTGTTCAAGTTCCATCTAATTAGCTTGCTTTGCAATTTACTGACCCAGCTCCATTTGACATTTTGCATCAGAGAGAAATGGAAGCCTCAGTGCTATTCTGCAACAGGAGTTTGCCATCCACACATCTTCTGTCAAGGTGTGAGGCAGAACTGTGCATGCATCAGAGCACATTATTAGAGAGGGTCACTTGTTTGAAAAGCAGTCTCCATTGTAACAGATATTATCACCCTGGTGCAAAAAAAGATTAGAAGAGTTAAAAGACTAAATCAGCTAGTGTTGCATGTGGGGAGGCTTAGCTATTACACACTGTCCATGCAATGCTGTGGTTCAGGCTACAGTTCAGTCTTTGTCCATTAGTTTAAATGATGAAACGGTAAGCATGAGCTATAAATCCATGGGAGTTTCCACTTGAAAGAGAACAATGTAAAAAATATGTGAGAAGGCTATAAGACATAAAGCAATCAGCAACCACACTTTTTTCTTCCTTCATGTCAACTGTGGTCTCATCTTAGAAAAAACAAAATCTCTGTGTTCAGGGGATCATTGTACTTTATTTTGCTTAGACTAAATACAACCTCCAAGATTCTTCAAAAGTGTTTATTTAAAAATATTAAATAGACAATCATATTAAGCAAAGGGGGTATTTAATAGATAAATACTAAATAATTCTTCATAAATTCTGGTTCTGCAGCTGTATGCAACACCAAAAATCAGAGATCAAGGCAAAGTGTTCTAAACACAGTGCTGCTCAGTAACAGTTCTCTAATCAGACCAAAAGATAAGAAATGGGGGATGGCAGAAAGAGAAAGGAAGAGAGGTCACAACAGGATAGCTATGAAAAGTGTGATAAGCAAAGTTCACAGCGTGGTGGGGGTGAAATTTTGACATGGTAAAAATCTGTGGAAAAGCTCTCGTTAACTTCTGCAAACTCAGGGTTTCCCTCCAGCTGTTTAACCACTACAAAGTGTTTTCTCAGTCTTCATAGCATGGGTGTAATCATTGTCAAAATGAGCCTTTCCCAGGCTATGCTAAGTCTGGATGATTGTGTCTGTAGAATTTAAGGAATTTGTTTTTCAATTAAGATGCAAATTGAGTAGGAAAAAAATGTAGTAAGTTATGTGTTTTGTTTGCCATTCTTTTAGAGGTACTTAAAATACGACAGGGAAAATTAACATGAGCTGAAGAAAAGAAAATATTCATGTGTTATCCTGTACTATAGCCTTCTGGGAGGAAAAAAAACAGAAATGTTTCTCTTCTCTCTTACATGGCAATAATTGTCCATCCTTTTCCTTTTCATTGATATTGGTATCAGATGTCCTGATCTACAGATAGTCCTGACTGGAAGCCTGATCCATGGGGCTGGGGTATCTCATCTGCAGCCTATGACCTCATTTTTTTTTTTTTTTTTTATGTTGGAATGTAATAGAGAAGAGTTTATGTGCATCATGACCTTCCTTGCATATGGGGTCATGTCACATTTGAGTGCACATACAGGTTTTCTTTCCACTAAAATCCAAGCATTTACAAAAACGGCTGGCTTGTGCTCAAGCGATGCCAATGTCACCTCCATACAGTGTCATTTCATGGCTCAGACATGCTCTATTTTAACCACAAAAAGAACCTGTTTCTGTGAGTGCCTACACTTAATCTGCTGTGGACCAAAGCACAGTCTTTTCTGTTTATTACTCAGAACATAAGCTGTTTGTGTAACTGCCATGCTGGTAAACAGATAGATTGGATATGTTTATTCTTAAGCCATTCTCCCAAGGAAATTAGCATCAATTCTCTACCTGTTGCCTCCCACTTGTAAAAGCCTTTGATGTAATTGGTCAGTTCCAAGCAAATTTCACAAAGGAGTAGAGATCTGGAAGGGGTTATGTTTCTATGAATTTTGAGAAAAATCAGGATATTGGTAAAGAATTTATGAATGTCTTCTGTAAGGGACAGCTGAGAATTGACCAGCTGTGCTATTTGTTAGTCAGCCACAACAGCTGTAGCTTTTAACCAGAAGTAGAATGTGCTTTCATTTGGCCATCTATCTGCAGACAAGAAAAGAAATTTAGGATACTGTTTGAAGGCTTATGAATCCTCATAGGAAAAGTGCTGGTGGTATTGTAATGGATGCTAGAGACATTAAATTGAGGGGAAAGCGTTGTGGGTTTGGTGAAGATAAGGAAAACAGGAGAGACTGCAGTAAGTTTTTTTTAAAAGGAACTGACAAAGGATCTGTAAGTAGCAGAGTAAAGCTGTTTAGAGAGACAAGACACAGATCCTCAGGGAACTAGATTTTGTTGGTCCTCTGCTCATGGGACAACTGGTTTAGATGATGGTAGCTGCCAGATCTTGCTTATACTAGATACTGTATGAGCCAAGCAAAAAAGATACTTTTCCTTCAACCAGACTATACATGTAAAGCATTTTGAAGTGGGATATTAGCAGAATATTTGCTGCAGCAGTGAGGAGGAAGTGATGATGAAGGGCCTGGCAGGGTATGTGTATAAGGTGGCAAGTGAGGGGGGAGGGCTGATGCTGGCCACACTGCTGTTGAACCACTCCAAGAGCAACATCAAGTACCTGTTGGGCTACTTGGGCCAGCACGGCAGGCAGCGCTCCACACTGCTCATCATCACTGCCTGCAATGAGCGCACCAAGGTGGTCTGCCTGCTCCTCAAGTCCTGATGTGTGCAGATGCAGTAGACCAACATGGTCTGCTTTGAAGGCTTTGTCAATGATGGAGCCACAGCTCTATGGTGTACAGCAGGAGCCGGCCACTTTGAAGTAGTGAAGTTGCAAGTAAGTGATGACGCCAATGTGAATCACACGATGGGGACCAATTCTAATCTGCTGAGGGCTGCGTATTTCAATGGCAGGTTGGACATTGTGAAATACCTGGTGGAAAACAATGCTGGCATCAACACTGCCAACAAGTGTGACAACACTTGCCTTATGATCGCTGCTCAGGTCAGGCTGGGTATTGATTGGCGGGTGGTAAGCAGTGGTATTCTCTTCCCTTGTTATTTCTCTTATTATTATTATTATTATTATTGGTGGTTTTGTGTTATACCTTAGTTACTGGACTGTTCTTATCTCAACCCATGGGAGTTACATTCTTTCGATTCTCCTTCCCATCCCTCTGGGAATGGGGGGAGGAAGAAAAAAGCAGGGAGGAGTGAGCAAGTGGCTGCATGGATCTGAGTTACCAGCAGGGCTTAAATCACAATAGTTCTTTGCGGTGACCAACATGGGGCTTGAACCCATGATCCTGAGATTAAGAGTCTCATGCTCTTTGGCCCAAATGTCTATAAGGTTGTTCAGGAAATGAGTCCCACTGTTTGACTCAGTTCTTTCTGGGGTGCTGTGTAGCCACAAAATCTGTTTTTCAAGGCCCAGGATAGTGCTCCAGGCAGTGGAGTGGGGCACAGGGTATGTTTCCAGCCATCCAGTTGTTGCTTCCACCATGGTAAGTACATGGCGTTTGCCTTGGTGGGTTGGAGGGAGTGTCATATGATCAATCTGCCAGGCCTCCCCATATTTATACTTCAGCCATTGTCCTCCATACCAAAGAGACTTTAACCATTTGGCTTGTTTAATTGCAGCACGTCTCACACTCATGAATAACCTGGGCAATAGTGTCCATTGTTAAGTCCACCCCTCGATCACGAGCCCATCTGTATGTTCCATCTCTGCCTTGATGGCCTGAAGTGTCATAGGCCTACCGGGCCAAAAATAATTCATTCTTATGTTGCCAATCTAAGTCCATCTGAGCCACTTCAATCTTAGCAGCTTTATCCATTTGTTGGTTGTTCTGGTGCTCCTCAGTGGCCTGACTCTTGAGTACATGAGCATCTACATGGAGTACCTTCACCAGCCCAGATGGGTTTACCTCTGCGTTACCAGTTGCTCTGCTTCCATTGCTGCAAAAACTCCCACAGGGCATTTACCGCCATCCATAAGTCAGTATAGAGATAAAGTACTGGCCACTTTTCTCCTTCAGCAATGTCCAGGGCCAGCTGGATGGCTTTCATCTCAGCGAACTGACTTGATTCACCCTCTCCTTCAGCAGTTTCTGCAGCTTGGCACTGGGGACTCCATACAGCTGCCTTCCATCTCTGATGCTTTCCCACAATACGGCAGGACCCATCAGTAAACAAAGCATACTCTTGTCACTTTCTGACAGTTCATTATATGGTGGGGCCTCTTCAGCACGCATCGCCTCCTCCTCTGGTGACATTCCAAATCTTTGCCCTCTAGTCAGTCCATGATGACTTCTAGGATTCCTGGATGACTGGGGTTTCCTATTCGAGCTCGTTGTGTAATTAGTGCAGCCCA